>JAVKPL010000947.1:0-158284 GCA_032173675.1 Gastrolobium villosum
TCCTACATCCCAGTATAGTCCTCTTATGCAGTCAGAATTACAGAAAAGATCCTTATGCTACTGCTATAGTACGTGATTTACAAATGGGGTCTTCGAAATGGCCACACTGGCACACTCAACAAGGGCTGTTGTTCCACCGAATCGTTTGTACATTCCTCTGGGCTCTTCATTGATTCCATCTCTGCTTCATGATTTCCACTCGTCTAAAGTAGGCGGTCGTGCTGGCATTCGCCGCACACTCTTGAGATTGGGAGCCAAATTTACCTGGAAAACCATAAAAAGAGATGTTCAGCAGTTCATTCAACAGTGCGATATATGCCAGAAAACCAAAGCTCCGAATCATTTTCCATATGGACTACTACAACCGTTACTGATCCCCGAATCCATTTGGTCGGAATTAACCATGGATTTCATTACTCATTTGCCCAACTCCGGGGGATTTACGGATATTTTGGTGGTGGTTGACAGGCTTACAAAAGGCGCTCACTTTGCAGCCTTACCAGCACACTATTCAGCTTCAAAAATAGCCCAGGTATTTTGCGATACAGTGGGAAAACTACATGGACCCCTAAGTCCATTGTTTCGGATAGAGACGTCATTTTCACAAGCGAGTTTTGGAAAACTCTATTTCGACTCCACGGGACAGCCTTGCATTTTATCCTATCATCCCCAGTCGGACGGACAAACTGAACGCATGAATAGGAGTTTGGAACAATACCTTCGTTGTTTTTTCCATGAGCATCTGAAGGCATGGCATCGATTTTTGAGCTGGGCAGAGTTCCACTATAACACAGCCTTCAACAGATCTGCTGGTACCACACCCTTTCGAGCCACTTATGGAAGAGATCCTCCTTGCCTCCTGGAATACACACTGGGAAGCACAGCCATTGAAGCAATTGATTCGGATCTCCATCAGCACTCCAGGATCCTCGCATCGTTAAAGGAAAATTTAAAAAAGGCACAGACTTTCATGAAAACTCAAGCAGATAAGAGACGAGAAGATCTTACCTTTGCCGTCGGCGACTAGGTACTCCTTCGTTTACAACCGTACCGGCAGCTATCCGTCCACCACAGGTCGTCGCACAAGTTAAGCCTCCGTTTTTATGGACCTTTTCGGGTTCTGGAGCGTATTGGTCAGGTGGCTTACCGCCTTAAACTTTTGGAAGGTTCGCGTGTACATCCGGTTTTTCATGTGTCTCTCTTACGTCCTTTTGTACCGTCAGGGAAGTATCAGGTTCATCAGCTTCCAACAGACCTTCAGCATACACCTCCGGTGCATGTCCCAACTACCGTTGTTGCGCATCGGTCGATTTGGAAACAGAACAAGGTTACTCCTCAGGTCTTGATTCAGTGGGGAGGTTTACCGCCGGAGGAGTCAACCTGGGAGGATGAGTCCCTCTTGACCGCCAGTGACTTGGCAAAGGTTGTTCCTTTGCTCCACAGCCATCCTTCAACAAACACCGCGCAGAGAAATGAAGGGAGCAGAAGAGAGTACAGAATGGCACAAGGGAGCGGATAGTGGAGAAAGACACGGTACAGAGGCTTTAACTCACGCCTCGGGCCACCAACCTAGCATTAATGACGTCGCGCCATCATCCAATCAGAAGAGAGCAACGCACGTCCTTATCTCTTCACCATCACATCAGGCTGCCAGCTGTTCGACCACGTCTCATCCACTTCAGGACGCGTCGGTTCGTGGAATGGGCCAAAGAAAAGCCAGCCCAAGCAACTTCGTGAACGACGCAGGTGTTCATGGAGTGGGCCAAACGGTTACGAGCCCAAGCAGCATCGTGGGCGATGTGCAATTTGATGGGCAAGGGAGTGTTGCAGCCCAATTGGTTGGGCTGAAGGAAAATCGGCCCGCTATAATTAAGAAACAGCCCAGCTATTTGATGGACTATTTGCAATAGTGGTCCTCATCATAGTGTTTACAAATATTGTAATTCAAGTGAGAAAATAGAAAAAAAAAAGAATAATGTATTGATTGATTATATATAGCCTTTGAGGGCAGTAACAGAAAATATAGAAAGTTTGGACAATCTTCTCTTTTACTCTCTCTAACTTCCCACCCTCTCACACCTTTCTCTTGCTTCCTATTATGTTACAGATCTGACCCCTTACAGTGGACTTGTGTTGTGTGATGAGGAGGAGGGAATTTTTTAATATGCTTCAGGATCTTTCCATTTAAAATTTGACATCTGTATTAAATTTTATTTTTTTAATTTTCTCTATCCTCTCTCCTTTCTCCCCTATTTTTTGTATTTTTCTCCATCTCATTCGGGGTAACCGACCAAAATGTCACTGTTCACAAACTTTTTTACCTAAATGTCACGCGAACAGTCTTATTTCCCAATCTGCCACGGGGCAAGTTGGCTTCTGATACAGGTGAACTCGGTTTGCTGACGTGTCACAATTTTAGTGGATAACAAGTATCAAATTAAAAAAAGAAATTGGAGGTCGCCTACATGGTAGGCGAACTTAATTAAAAATAAAGGTCGCTTGTGTCAGAAGCGAACTCTGACATCACCAGCTTCCTGACATATCATCATGCATAGTTCGCTACCGCTGAAAGCGACCTTGCCTGTGTGACATTTTGAAAAATTAGTTCAAGAATAAGGCATTTAGGTAAATTTGTGTGGGAACAGTGGCACAATGTTCACTGTTCCCCTCATTCGCTCCTAATTTTTTGAAGTCCCTGCCCACGATAACTTCACTCGACGAGGAGGGGGGTTCCTCCTTTTTTTAGTGTTGCTGTGATTTCAAGTTCTGGTGACGTGGCAGGTACATTTAAGGAGACAGATCGAGAGAGTAGAAACTAGCAGTCAAATAATGGTTGGGTTACTTTATTTACTATGCATCAAACTTTGACTTTCCTCGCTCATAATATATTATTTTTTGACAAAATATTTATTCAAATATCAGGTTAAGAGAATTTTTTACCAGAGTGACATGTGGGCATAATTCGTTAGGATCGATAACAAATTATGTTCGCCAATGATTTTATAATACGTGGCACATTTTTACAAGAAAAAATTGATGTGTCATAATCCGTTACTTGTGGTAGCGAATTTGGTCTTCAATATGACCACGTGTCACGAAATCATTGGCTTCGAAATTCGTTATTAGTGGTAATAAATTATGACACGTGACAGTCTGATAAAAAATATTGTTCGCGTGGTGGTATTTGGATAAGAAATTTAGCAAAAAATGGCACTTTGATCTAGAGGTGGTAATTTGAGTTGAACCCGACGGGTCAACCTGCCAAAACGGGGCGGTTTGAGTTATACTTTTCAACCCACCAACCCACCAACCCACCTCAACCCGCTCCGGTTAGTTGTTGGTCAAAATGGGTTAGCGGTGGGTCGGGTTGGTCCGCGAGTTAATTTTTTTTACAAATAGTTAGTCTTTTATTTGTCACTAAGTTTTTGTGATATGAAAAAAAAATTATCTTAGTACTCCCCTAAAAATAATAAAGAAAAAAAACTTTATTTATTACAAAGGTTATTCATATACGGAGGAAAAAATAAGTTCATAAGAAATATTTGACTAAATATTAGTATACATTTGGGTTTGAGATTGGAAAAAACTAAAGGATTGTGAAATGAAAATAAAAATATTATAAAATTAATAAAATATAATTTATTTATGATTTTTAATTATTTTTTATTTTTTAGGCGGATTGACCCGCTAACCCACCACATAACGGGGTGAGGTGGATTTTCAACCCATATTAAAATAGGGGACAGGGCGGGCCAACCCATTTTTGGCGGGTTAGCAGCGGGATGGAACGGGTCAACCCATTTTTTACGGGTTAGCGCGGGTCGGGGCAGACCGACCCGTTTTGCCACCTCTACTTCGATCATTGTTCCCTCCACTCTATTGAAAAAATCCTTGAGAATAGAGAAGAGTAACTGTTGCCCTAGATCACTGCTTATTTGGATAGGTATGTAATTATTTCGAAAACCTTAGGACATCTTTTCTATTAATAACCTTCAAGAATTTGCGTGTCTACATATCAATCACCACTAAAGGTGGCAATTTGGGTTGAACCCGACGGGTCAATCCGCCAACCAGCCAAAATCGGGCAGGTTAGGTTATACTTTTCAACCCACCTTAACCAGCCCCGCTTAATTGTGGGTCAAAATGGATTGGCGGTGGGTCGAGGCGGGTTGGCCCGCATGTCATTTTTTTTACTAATCGGTAGTATTTAAGTTGTAAGTAAGTTTTTGTGATATGAATTTTTTTTTATCTTAGTACTCCCCTAGAAAAATAAATAATAAAAACTATATTTATTACAAATGTTATCCATATATTGAGGTAAAAATAAGTTCCTAAAAAATATTTGAGTGAATATTAACATACATTTAGGTTTGAGATTGAAAAAAAAAAGGATTGTGAAATGCAAAATAAGAAATATCATAAAATTAATAAAATATAATTTATATTTAATTTTTATTTATTTTTAATTTTTTAGGCGGGTTGACCCACCAATCCACCATAAAACGGGGTGAGTTGATATTTTCAACTCATATCAAAATGTGGGCCGGGGAGGACCAACCCGTTTTTGGAGGTTTGGCTGTGGGGCGGGATCGGGGCGGGCCGACTCATTTTGCCACCTCTAATCACCGCTACTTATCAATGAAAATAAAAAATATACATCTATCAAAAGAAGGCAAAAATCATATTATTACACAAATTAATTTTTATATTATTAATGACATTATTATATCATTAATTAATTTTATCATGCACAATAATGAAATCACATTTCACATAAAATGTATTAAATTTAAAATTATAACTAAATTAATGAAATCACATAATAATTTTAAGAAAATAATTTTATTGTGAATAATAAAAAATTTATTATTGTTTACCAAAAAATAATAATTTTATTATTGATTTTTTTATTTCCTTTTTTTTTTGAGGTGATTTTTTTATTTCCTAGTTAACATAATAAAATGCTCTAGGGGAAATTAGTATTTTTGGATGACATAAAAGAAACGAAAGCTTTAAATCATTAATGATATAACAATTTGTCATTGGTAATGGAAACTACGAGACAACTTTTGTTATGAGTAATATGATATAATATTAATGACAAAGTTAATATTTTGTTGTAATACTTTTTTATATCTTTTAAATTTTACATAATTAGTGACAATCTAGTGAGAAATTGAAATTATTCATTATTTATTTGTATTAAGATAAAATATTTGTGACATACATACTTTGATCACTATTAATAATTTATAATTACAATTCATTACTTGTTCACTGTTAAAATAATATTTAGTTAGAAATAATTTATAAAGATTAATGAAATTTATATTAATCACTAAATAACATACACAAGTTGTTTGCTAGTGTTTGTGTAAAGAGGAAATTTAAATGCTAGAAGAAAGAACAAAATTCTCCCGTGACTTCCATCAAATTGGGTGGACCACACTGAGGTTCAGTCGGACTGTGGGAGCATGGAAGAAGCATAGTCATCAGCAGAATACTTAAACAATCACGACCTACTTGTTTCACTACATTAAAAATAATTAATTAACCGCATAAAAAGGAGTCCCCATCGTAGGATTTGTTTTAGCTCTCTGCCAGTTCAGCTATTTTTTTTCTCATTTAAAAATAATTAGAATAAAGTTTCTTTTGGATCCACGGTCCTAATTTTAATCCGTTAAAAAAAAATAGTCCCAAAATAAATTCAAAATGAACTCATTTAGTTAAAATCATGGTCCTCACAAATTCAAAAAAAATCCAGATTAATTTCTCAAAAGATTAAAATGAGTCCACTTTGAATTTCATATAGACAAAGCGATTAATTTTTTTGTGAGAGATTAAAGTGGGAACCGTATTTTTTGTTAGGACCCATAAGAAGCTTTGCTGAAATTATCATTCCAAAATCAAGCATACGAAGTAAAAATTATTAAATATTCTTAACTTTGGTAAAAGATCATTTTATTTAACTATATTAACCTATCATTTTAATAATACTTTTTAATTTTACTTAATAAATATATCAAAAGACAAAATTAAAATTAGTAAAAATTAAAAAAAATGAAAAAAAACTTTTTTTCTGGTAAGCAAATGAAAATAACTTAACACAAACTAAAATTGACATTTATTTTAAAAGGAAAAGAACACACCTTTGTTCCCTAAAAGACATATGATTAAGTAAAAATAATTGCAATAAAAATTAGGTATTACCGAAACTATTGAGATAAACAAGCTGGAAAAAAAATGTCTAGAGTAATTTTCTCTTTTCTAAATAAGTGATCTTATTTTTTTTGAATTTAATAAATTAAATTACCATCGATGCTCTTTGTAAGATTACTTCACTTGAATAAACCTTATCCACATACACTTGTATAAATTTTGTTTCGGCCAATCCCACTAAACAGATCCGATCCCGAGGGCCCAAACCACCTCAGCCCTAAACAACCTGCAATAATGGTGTTACCACAGTCCCTACATGTTAGATCGACATCCAAACGTTAGTGTCTAATGGTGGAAGACTCCCTTATCACTCTTGCCTCGACAGGCACTAATATATCACATTTGGATCATCTCCCTCGCTTTTTCCCTGCATTGTGTCAGCATGATAGCAGCTGCAAAGTGCTATGCTTCAGCAAGGGCAAGTTGGAACAATGACCATTTTGTCACTGTTCACCAAATTATTTACCAGACTGCCACGCGAACAATATAAATTTTCGGAATGCCACGCGACATAATTCGCTACAATGTGTAGCGAATTATGGGCGTTGATGTGGCACGTCTCAATTGGACATATAATTCGCTCTATACAGTGTAGCAAAATACGTGGTCAAGATGTTAGGCCGCACAATCAGCACCAAGACATGTGTCAAACCAGCAGTAATTCGCTACACTGTGTAGCGAATTATGTATGCTAATATGGCACAGTTCAGTTGGACACTTAATTTGTTGCACAGTGCAGTGAATTACGTCTGCAATGGGTTAGTCACTGTCCACAAGGTTATCAACATCGCATGGAAGATCGCAGGATTGTACGATTCAACAATTTTTTCCTTCAAACAATTTGAATCGTAGCTGGGATCGTTTTTCTTTCAAATTGGTGGGATCGACGCGTAAACGCATAAGATCGGTGGAAACAGACGATTTCACCATTCAAGCGATTTGAGTGAATAAAAAACCCAGAATGAGGCAGCAGAAATTTGGGGGAGAGAAAAGCAGAAGAGGCTTCCGTCTTCCAGCGGGGGTCTGTGGAACTCATTCTCGGATAAACACCACACCAACTCCCCCAAGTCCGACGACATCGTTGAACTCCCTCTCTTAACTCTCCCTATGGTCCTTTTTCCCAGCATCATCCTTCCTCTCCATATCTTCGAGTTCCGGTACCGAATAATGATGCACATAGATCTCATCTTCGAGGCTCTCTACAACAATGTCGTTTCGGGAACTGCCAACGTGGGCTGTGTTGGAGAAGTCATCAAATATTCATACACGAACGCCTCGTGGATGACTCGTTCTTCTCAATCTGCAAAGGGCAGGAATGGTTTCACGTGACAAACGTGGCTCGGACGAAGCTGACCTGGGGGTTGAGGTAACGTGGCTCGAGGATAGGCCTTCTCCTTCGAAGATGGAGAATCCCTTAAAAGAAAGAAACAAGACAAAGTAACAAAACAGTGAATTCTTGAATCCCTTAAGAGAAAGATTTTTGAATAGTGAGTTTTTCACATCCAGTGAATTCTTATCCAAATCATATCTTATATATATATATATATATATATATATATATATATATATATATATATATATATATATTACTTATTTTAATGACTTATTTCATTATCATTTTTTATTTCAATGAGCAGAATACGTTTTATATATATATATTTGGTGTCTTTTATAAATGATATTGTAATTTGATAATTCATGTGATTTAATATTTTATATGTACAGGTACGATCTTACGATTCGTGTCGATTTTGCGATTTATGATTTTTTAGCCCCTTCCGATCTTAGTTAAGATCTCGATCTTGACAACCTTGACTGTTCATTCAATGTCAGGACACGTGTCAAAACCCCACATAATTCGTTGTACCAGGTAGCGAATTATGTATCTATTTTTATTGTGACTTATAGCGAATTAGGTACATATCTGACAAACTAGAGACAAGTGTCATCTCCCCTATAATTTGCTAGGAGCATAATGAATTATGTGCAGTAATTTGATGTTCTATATAGCGAACTGAGTACTATAAATTGGAATACTTCCATTTCAAGTGCCTCACCACCAAGTGTGAAAAAATTCCTTTTATATACAGCTTTACTACTTTTGTGTTGTTTTTTAATGTTATTTTTTTTTCTACTTTTGTACAATGAGTGACGGTAGGAATAATGTAATCGCCACTGTTTATAATAATGGTAGAAAATATTTTGGACCGAACGAGCAAGTCTTTTAAGGCGATGCAAAAATATTTCGAATGAGCCCAACATGCAATCTTCATGAGCTGAAGAAGATAATATACAAGAAATTGATATTACAATGTGGTCAAACTCTAGCTCGATTGACAGCTAGATGTGCCTCGGGTAACCTCGTGCAGTGGGTTGGTGTGGAAATTATTGAAGATGAAGATGTAGCCTTAGTAGTAGATGCAAGCACTTACGAACACAGGGAGTTAAGATTTATTGAATTGTATGCAGAAGTCAACTACGGTAGAAAATCAAGCAGTCAACTTTCTACACCATCCACTGACTTCATCGACATAAACATGGAGACAGTGGTTAATCCGGAAGATGAGGACGCGTCACCCGCGTTTGCACCACCAACACAACAAATTTGTGATGAAATCTTGCCAGCCCACGACTAGGGCTGGCAATACGGGCCAGCCCGTCCCGACCCGCCCCGCCCCGCCACTGGCCCGCCCAAAATGGGTTGGCCCGCCCCGGCTCGTTTTGACAAAATGAGTTGAAATGAGCAACCCGGCCCGTTTTATGAGTGGGTTGGCGGGCTACGGGCCAGCCCGCCTAAAATAAAAAAAATAAAAAAATAAAAAAATGTATAAAAAATACAAAAAATTAAATTCTGCATAAAAACACATAAAAAAATCTGCATAAAAGCATAAAAAGATCTACATAAAATGGGGGTTGTCGATATGTTATTGTGCAGGAAATGATAATGTACTATTTTGTCTAAAATAATCCATTACACTAATGTGCTTATGAAACCAAGAAGATCAGTGTTTAATAATCTACATATAAATATGCATCTTTCAATCCAAAAATAATAATAAAAAATAAAATCATATCAAGGTAAAATAGAGTAACAAAACAAGTAACAAAGTGTTGTATGAGCAGTCCACAACAATTCGAAAAAACCACTTGGATGCAGAGAAATCTAAGGCACAAAGCTACATGACAATTGGGTAACTTAAAAAAAAAATGGGCTTGGCGGGCTAGCCCGCCCCGTGGCGGGCCGAGCCCGGCGGGCTAGCGGGTTTGGCGGGCTGGTGGGTTGAAAAACTCAACCCAGCCCGCCCTGTTTGGTGGGCGGGGCGGGCCAGCCCGGCGGGCTCAACCCATTTTGCCAGCCCTACCCACAACATGTACGATCCATCTTGGCGTACGGATAACTCCGAGGAAGAGCTTAACGAAGGTCTTGTTCCGGACAGTGAGTCATCGGATACAGATGTCGATGTTGATTTTGATTGTTGTCCTTCTATTGCAGTTGGTCAACCAATTCCATCTCCGAGCATTGTCGGAATGCAAGACCCGCCAGCTGCAGGTACGTAACCATTAATGCTTTATTAGTGCTTATCTAATATCATATTAAACTACATAATGGGGGTTTTCGATATGTTATTGTGCAGGAAATGATAATGTACTATTTTGGTCTGAAATAATCCATTACACGAATGTTAATTGGGAATACCCAGATCAATCAAATGGTCTATCTGAAATCATAAAAATAATATTCATGTCAGTTATGGACGTGTATTATTATCACAAAACCATATTACAAGGTCATACAATAAAAATTTACTAACCTCATGGTTGCGCAAGCGCGCAATATGGTAGAACCCAACCTGTATCAGCCATGGCATAATCTCCTCGGAAATATCACCATTATTATGTGTCGCACATTAATCACACGATCTTGGACCTGCGAATCCTCACAATTATTCCACACATGTGTGGATATATGTCTTTCCTGTAAAGTCAGGAGAATACGGTCTTCGGGCCTAGGGTCAATCATGCTACGCGGAGACCCTGGACAAGGTGCATCATCATGCTCCATAGATTTATTTAAATGAATAATTAAATTATATTAGCGATAATTTAAAAACTAAGAATGCATAAATAATAGTAAAAAAATTGACATAACAATTAACAAATTACAAATTTTTGTCTTAAACAATAATCAAAAACTAAGAATGCATAAATAAAAAATTAAAAAAATTAGACAACTAACCATTTATGTGTGAAATAAATTAACACATTTACTAACCTAAGGTTTCAAATACCAACATTAAATAATATTCAGAAATTATTAAAGCATAAATAAAAAATTAAAAATTTAGATGTAAACATTTGTGTATGAAATAAATTAACACATTTACTAACCTAAGGTTTCAAATATCAACATTAAATAAAATGAAAAAATTATTAAAGCATAAATTAAAAATTAAGGATTTAGACATAACCATTTATGCGTGAAATAAATTAACACATTTACTAACCTAAGGTTTCAGATATCAACATTAAAAATATTCATAAATTATTATAGCACAAATAAAAAATTAAATAAATTATACCTAACCATTTATGCGTGAAATAATTAACATATTTGCTAACCTAAGGTTTCAAATATCAACATTACATAATATGAGAAAATTATTAAAGCATAAATAATAAATTAAATAAATTACACCTAACCATTTATGTGTGAATTAAAATTAACACATTTACTAACCTAAGGTTTCAAATTTCCAATCATCAACATTAAATAAAATAACACATTTATTAAAGCATAAATAATAAATTAAATAAATTATTAAATAAATAAAAATTAAATAAATATGAACACTAACCCTATGTAGCACCGATACGACACGCGACACGTGACACGACACGACACGACACTCCGACACGTCAATCCTAAAAAATTATGGATTTCGACACGTTGGGACACGTTTTAATATTAAATAATATTTTTAATTTATATAGTTTATATTTCATTTAATATTTAATAATTTAACAAAAAAATGAAACTAAATTAATAATATCCATCAACACGTTATAAAGATGGAAGCTTTAATAAAAAAAATAAAAACTGGGATGAGAGAGACATAATATCAGATAGAGAGATCAAATCATATTAGCTAGAGATCAGAGAGAATGAGATACAATAAGAACGTAATAGGAATTGACAACAATGATGCTAAGATGCTCTCTTATCTACTTAAGGGGAAAAAAGACAAAAAAAATAAAATTGATATGATCATGTGGAAACTTTATTAATATATTTTAATTTTTTTAAAAAAAAATTTTAAAAAAATTTAATTTTTTTTAAAATTAAAAAAAAATTAAAAAATTATGAAATTGCCATTTGACCGTGTCGGACACGGTCAAATTCGCGTGTCGGAATGGTCAACGTGTCGGAAAAAGTCAATCGCGTGTCCGACAC
Organism: Gastrolobium villosum; assembly: GCA_032173675.1. Classification (NCBI taxonomy): domain Eukaryota; kingdom Viridiplantae; phylum Streptophyta; class Magnoliopsida; order Fabales; family Fabaceae; genus Gastrolobium; species Gastrolobium villosum. The sequence goes on from JAVKPL010000947.1 coordinate 11,672, forward strand.
CGTGTCGGAGCGTGTCGCCGTGTCGGACCCGACTCTTCCTGTTTTTATAAGTGTCCGTGCTTCCTAGCACTAACCTTTTAGAGAGAGAAATAACTTAGAGAGAGAGGGAGCGAGGGAGAGAGTGAGAGGAGATGGTGGGAAGGAGTATATATAGGCTGAAAAATGCACCAAGTTCGCTATCATGTGTAGTGGACTTGTGCATGCTTAACACGTGGCAAACATTCACAGTGGTGCAGGTCATTGTTGGGCATAATTCGCTACATAGTGTAGCGAATTACTGCTGGCTTGACACGTGTTCTGATACTGATTGTGTATGCTGATATCTTGACCACGTATTTTGCTACATTGTATGGTGAATTATGTGTTCAATGATTACGAATTATGTCACGTGATATTTTGAAAAAAAAATTGCATAAAAATTTAGTAAATAATTTGATGAAAAGTGACAAATAATTACTATTTTAGGGGCGAGCTATTATTGGGTCTTTTCTATGATAATTGACTTAGCTCACGTCCCCCGAACAAGTTGGAGCCTATAAATACCCCTGCTCACCATACAGGGCCATCATCATCATCTGATGAGCCGTTGTGCTGTCAACATAGAGAGTTATTGCAGCCATTAAAACACCGTCCCTTTTATTCACACAACAGTAGTATAAATGAGGTTATTTGTAGTGAAATGGGACAACCATTTTTAGGTGGTCCCTTAGTATAAATAGGAGGATAAAATGGAAAAAATGGGAAAATAATAAAGGTAAAAAAGGAAAGAGAAAATTAATGTTGTGAGAGGGAGCACCAAAAAATTATTAGTTCTGGAGCATATTAAATATTTCCCGTATTAATACCCATGCTCACCATACGAGGGCCATCATCATCTGATGAGCCGTTGTGCTGTCCAAATAGAGAGTTATTGCAGTCATTAAAACACCATCTTCTTTTATTCACACAGCAGTCTTGGGAACACTCCTTTCAGTCTTGGTTCTAGGCATTGCTGTGCTGGGTACCACTACAACAACCATTACACCATCCGGGTACATATTTGACCCTCTCATTAGAGTACTGAACGGTCAAATTTAATACATCAAATACGCTTAAGTCGGGTATGGTGTATCAAGTTAATCATATCATTCATGATTATAAATTAACAATTAATTTTTTGATTAGGATGTACTAGGTTTATATATCACACCAATTGCAATGCATATTATAGTTCTACATGTATGCAATAAGAAATTATTCTAAACACTCAAAATAACAATTAATATGTGTGAATTTGTACATATCTTATTCAATATATAATTTAATATGTATGCATTGTGCGCCAAAAAAACTCCATACTATTATTTAATAATAGCATCATTTAATGATAGTATTCAATAAATGACAGTATAATTGTTTTTACATCAACAGTACATTAAAATTTATTTACTCAAGAATATATCTTTTTAAAAAAATGCATTTATATACATACAATACGTGTTAATTTGAGTATTTACGGAAAGTGATGCCTAACCAAAAATTTAGCTTTAATACAATTATAAAATTCCCTAACAAGTGTCCTGAGAGTACTTTAATAATTAAAAAAACTATTAAACATTTTATGTGATCTCAACATAGTCAATATTTTTAAAATAACATATCTTTGTTTCATGAGGTGTTTGGTTGAAGGGTTTTTTCAAGATTCCTAAGAAATTGAAGGTGATAATTTTATTTATCCATATTTGGTAAGAGATTTATGAAAAATTTCTTGAGAATCTGATTTCCTCGTAATTTTATGTTGTATGTAAAATTTTCTGAAAATATCATATAAAAATACCACATCCTGGGTGATATTCTATTATTCCTATTGGAAGGAAAAATTTAATATAACCGAACATAACATCAAGAAAATTAATCCAATATTCTTGAAAATATCTTGGCATACCAAATAACTTTTTTGGTAACATTCTCGAAAAACTCAAATTTTTACTATATTCTTGGAAATTGTGATTTCCAGATATATTTTTTTCTCTCTACCAAACACCCCATAATGTTAAAAGGGCATTTGTTCGCAAAAAAGTGATTTATTTTAGTAATATATTCAAATGAATTTAAGATGCATTTAATTTTACTTAACAACGATTAAGGGTGTAAATGGGTTAGGCCGGCCTACATGGGCCTACGACCTAATCTATATTAGGCCAGTTTTGGACTATTAAAAATAGTAAAATAGAATAAGCATAGGATTTTAAAGAAACCTATTTAGAAAACGTCTAGGCTTTTTTATACATGTCGGGCCTATAAGGCTATAGACCGGCATATATTTTATTATTTATTTTAAATAAAATAAATAAAATTATTATCTTAATATTTGTGAATAATAATGTAATATTATTTTAGTTATTCTTTTAATTGTTAAATGTTTAATAGGCTTAAACAGGCTAACAGACCTATGTCAAGATTTTTATTTTTTAAATATAAATCATATCAGACTTGTAATTTGGGGCCTACACAAGCTAACATGCCAAACTCAATAAACTCAATATTTTTTACACAAATCTACCCTATTTAAATCAAAGGCTAACCTATTTACACTCTAAATCAAGGATGAATTATGAAAATGAAAATTTGTTGTGTGGATACAAAATTTAGTAGTACATTTTACTTGAAGCCGATCAATTAGTTGTTTCGTATTGGTTAGGTTTTGTTAATGCCTCACCAAACATGATAAAACCCACCTGCCCCCAAATTAACTGTAACTACTTAACTGGTTTGATAAGCCAAAATATAAATAGGTATTCAAAATTGTCATTGAATTCAAGGGGTACTATAATTCTGTCTACCAAAGTGCCAAGTGGGTTGTTGCTGTACAGCTAACGAGGTACTACACATCCTGAAACTGAGAGGAAATTTGGCAGTCCCGGCTCATAGAGCATTGGGTGGGGTAGAGGAGAGAGAGAAAGAGAGATTGAGGAGAGAGAAGAGAAAAGAAAAAATAAAAAATAAAAAAATACATGTGTCACCGTAGCAATGAAACTGGTACACCGAAATGTGGTGAAAAAATTAAATGAAAACATGTTATCTTATATAGGGGTGTCAATATAGGTTTTGACACGTGGGTCGACCCACAATACGACACGAAAATTCGTGTTCGTGTTGACCCACAAAAAAATTCGTGTCGTGATTGTGTTGATGTATTCGTGTTCGAGTTGACCCGTATTTTTTTAAATTATATTATTTTTAATTTTTTTTTTTTTTTTAATTTTGATAGATTTTTTTAAATTTTTTTTTGTCAATTACCGTTTTGAGCCCTATTTTGCGCATTATTCGTGTCTTGTCATCCCGCAAAAAATTCGTGTCGTGTCAGTGTTGAAGATTCTGACACGAATAAAATTTGTGTCGTGTTCGTGTTGATGTATTCGTGTCGTGTCAACCCGTTTTGACACCCCTAATATTATATATATATATATATATATATATATATATATATATATATATATATATATATATATATATGGGGCATGATATTTTTATACCGGTGTAAGAGTTAGAAGTCTTACACTCAATCTTGACCATTGATCCACTTGTATCCAATGACTCACATTACTAAAAAATTTGAGCCCTTATATATAAGTGGGATTAATGGACAAGATTAAGAGTGTAACTTACACTGGTGTAAAATGATCCTGACCCTATATATATATATATATATATATATATATATATAATCAACTTACACCGGTGTAAGAATAATAAATCTGACACCAAATCTTAACCGTTAATTTATGTGCATCTAACGGTTGAGATTTATTGGGAATTAAAAATTAATTAATGAATGAGATTTAATAAATCTTAACCGTTACATGTAAAAAGTCAATGGTTAAGATTTGGTGTAAGACTTATTATTCTTACACTAGTGTAAGATGATCCTATATATATATATATATATATATATATATATATATATATATATATATATATATATATATATATATATATATATATATATATATATATGTCAAATTTCAAATTTGACACCTCATCTATATATATATATATATATATATGTGTCAAATTTGAAAACTCCGGTGTCAAATCACATACCTCATATATATATATATATATATATGAATACCCCCATATATATATATATATATATATGTGATCATACCTCATATATATATATATATATATATATATATATATATATATATATATATATATATATATATATATATATATATATATATATATATATATATATTATTTAATTATAATTTATTTTATCTTTTTTTTTTACATAATTATACTTTAATTCTATCACTAATATGTATGTAATTGATTTTAGGAATAAACCATCTCGTATTCTATTTAATAATGTAGAATGATCTCAAATTATAATATATGTGTCCCAGGCTTTTTATTTAATATTTTACACATATTATAATTAGGTTTTTTTTTTTTTTATAAAGAGGGTTATTTTCTTAATGGGAAAAGTGTTTATGCTTTTAAATGATACAACTTATATCCTTTCACTCTCACAAAGAAGTCCCACCCACACCTTTATATTTTTTTGTCAACTTTTTCTCCTCCTTTATCTATCTCTTTCTCTATCTTAAAATGACACAACTTTACATCCTTTAAAATGACACACACTTTATTTTTTTTTTTTGATGAAAACTTTACCCTTTCTTAATTATGGGATGAGATGAACATTTATATTTCTTATTTATTGATATAAAAAGTAAAACACTTATTTTAAAACAGAAATAAATATAGGGTTTTATATTTCTCATTCAACATGAGAATTGAATTCTGATGTTGTAGAGACAAAAAACACGTGGGACCCATATGTTAGAAAAAATTATGTGTAGGACCCACGTTGGCACGGAAATCGAAGTATGTGTAGAAAAATTTAAATTCTCATGTAAAATAAGAATTATAAAACCCATAAATATATCCTAATCAGTCGGTAGCATGAGTGCTCCTTTGATTTTGTGGTAGAAGTGCTAAATTTGATGATATATATATAAAGTTGAACGCAAACTTTAGTGTCACGTGATTCTAATGGAGATATAGATAAATATTTTATCTTCTTTCAATAATTATTGGTTTAGGGAGTACTAAATTGAGATTAATCCCGATTAATAAGGAATTGAATTGAGGTAGATTTTGATCTCAAATAAATTAAGTAGTAAAAATTAATCTGAAATGAACTTTTTTTTTTCGTTTTTATTTTTTTTATTTTTTGCTAACAAAAACAAAAAAGGTTGTTTACCCATAAAACAGAGAACAAAAAAAGTTTTAATCCATAAAGGCTCAAAATTAGAGAGCCATATAAGATAATTGCTTTATATCATATACTTCTGAGAGGACATATATATCTTTTAAAACCGGTTTTCAATTTTCAAAACCGGTTTAAAACCGGTTCCAAAACCGGTTTATGATTTATAACCGGATATGATTTAAAACCGGTTTTAATTCAAAACCGGTTTTAATTTAAAATCGGTTTTAAATCAAACTGATTATGAACCATAAACCGATTATCAAAATCAAAACCGGTTTTTTAACAAATGCAAAATTGGTTTTTGATGGATTATGCTATTTTTATAAGTAATTGACCAACTATTTCTTGCAAGAATCTTAATTGTTTTGGAACTCTCCGGACGAAATGATTCTTATAGAAATTGTTTCACGTTGTTTTGAGAGTGATTGTAGAAAAATAGTTGGATTATTTTAAAATTATAAAAAAAAATTGCAGTTCGTTCTCTCAATATTTATGTTACTAAGGCTTTGTTTGGGAGTTGATTTTTCGAGGGGAATGAAGGGAAGTGGAAGGTTTTATTAATCTCTTCCCTTGTTTGTGAGTTTAAAAAAAGGGAAAACTTTACTTTCACCCATTGAGGTTTGCCTGTGTATCATTTAGCACCCTGTAGTTTAAAAATTATCATTTATATCACTTGTGGTTACACTATGTGTCATCTAACCCCCTGAATGACTAAAATACCCTCATAATACAAAATATCACAAATACCCTTAATAAACAAAATATTAAATTAAAATTAAAATATCAAAATTATCCCTAATTAAAATTAAAACCCTAATACCCCTTCATTTTATTTTTTATTTTTAAGTTAAGCTTTTTTATGCTTATTTTCTTATTTTGTTAATGGATAGTTCATTTGAGAGTGTCATCCTGTAAAATAAGGAATAAGCAACAACGGTCTTATCAAGAAATAATATAACAGACAAATAAAACTCTATTACAGCAATTTAAAGAACTAAACAAAAGCCTTCAATTCACGGGATGTATTATTTGCCCAAGCAACAAGACGTGTTCTCCATTTCACTGAATGTACTGGACCTTCACCAGAGTGCAAAACCTTTTGTTTTTTCATGGGATATTTTTATAGTTAAAATAATATACAAGAGTACTAGTGAACAACTAAGAATTTACGGCTTTAAGTATTAGAAGAATCTGACAAACCTGGTCACGATAGCCGAACCATTTCTTTGAATTCAAATATAAATTCCTAGTTAAACCGCCAGCAACAAATCTCCTAGAGGTGTTTCTTGCATGACCCGGGTCCAAAGAAAAATAAATACTGTGAGTGGTAATGGTAAGGACTAAGGAAGAGATTGTGATTTCAAGTAATAATTTCCAACAAGATATGAGTATTTTTGATATTTTATATTACGAGGATATTTTAGTCATTTAGGGAGTTAAATGACATATAGTGAAACCATAGTGGATGTAAGTGACAATTTCTTAACCACAGAGTCCTAAATGATACACACACACCACAATGGGTGAAAGTGAAGTTTTCCCTTAAGAAAATGGAGGAGGGGAATTGTGGATTTTTGCAAAATTCTCTAAAACCGTTCTCACCCTTAAAATTAAAGTTCCCCCAATTTGGGGGACTTAAGGGGGAAATATTAAAAATTACTTATCTAACCTTAGCATTAAAATGTGAAAATCACATAAATATGAATCATTTTTAAATGTGGCATTATTTGAAAAGTCTCAAATACCGACAAAATTTATCGACGAAAAATATTTCGTCGAACATAGTGACAATTTTTTTGATGAAAATCACATTACATCGAAAATAGAGACGAAACAAGAATTGGCCAAAATAAATGACATAATTTTTTTTCAGAAATAAATTCAGCCAAAATTCTTCATAGAATCTAAATTCCGTTGAAATTTTCAACGGAAATATTTCCGTCAAACTTTTCGAGGAAAAATATTTCCATCAAATTTTTTTTGACAGAAAAAAATTATGTACAAAATTTTGCCGGAAAATATTTTTGTCAATTTTTTTTACGAAAAACATTTTCACCAAAATTTTCAACAGAACACATTTTCAGGGTAAATTTTTGACGAAAAATATTTCCGTAAAAATTAGTGATAAAAAATATTTTTGTAAAAATTCTGACAGAAAATTTTTTGTTTCAAAATTCTTTACGGAATCTAAATCTCATTAAAATATTTGACAAAAAACATATTCGTCGAAATTTTTGAAGAAGAATATTTCTTTCAAAAACTTTAACGAAAAATATTTCTCTAAAAATTTGTGACGAAAAAAAAATTCGTCAAAATTCTTTACAGAATCTAATTTCCATCAAAAGTTTTCGACAAAAATATTTTCATCATACATTTTGACAAAACACATTTTCATCAAAAATTGTCGACAGAAAATATTTCCAGCAAAATTTTCGACAAAAAACATTTCTATCATAATTTTCAATGGAACAAATTTCTGTCAAAAAATTTCGATGTAAAATATTTCCGTAAATCTTTTTGACAAAAAATATTTTTGTAAAAAATTTCGACATAAGTTTTATTGGATAAAATTTCATCGGGCAAAATTCTTTATTTACTTGAGTTGCTTAACTTTTTTTGCTATTTTATTGTTTGAAAGTTTGAGTCAATTGACTAATATAATAGCCTAGGCATAATAAAAGATAATACTTATTTATTCTTTAATTGTAGAGTATTTTGGTTATGGATAACCAATTATTTTTATGGTTTGGTAAATAACCAGTTTATAAAATAGAATGTAGTTTCATATGAAACCGGTTTTTAAAATGTGGAGCGGTTTGATTATGGATCGGTTTGGTTCTTTTGGACATTTTGAACACCCTACTTAAATCTAGAAATTTTACGGGTAATGGAATAAATAAAAAGAGATGAACTGAAATGCTGCAAAAGTTGAACATCCCAAAATCTCCAAAAGGAAAAGAAGCAAAAAAAGGCTTTCTTTGGTGTTCGTAAATTGTAATACATGATGTAAGATTGCAATATATAGAAAAGTTCATTGGTGATAGAGGGTGGATAATAATAAATCAGTGCTAAGAAAATCTATAAAATTTATTTATTAATTGCTCGGGAGCAATAATCATTTGATCACATACTATGTTAAATAGAGAGGCATATACTGAAATCGGGTATATAATACAACACACACATGATTTCAGTGTACACCAATTGAGTCCTTATATTTAACATAAAGCCAAGAGTAGATAGCAGCCAGCTTCACTAAAAAGATCAGGAGCTATACGGTGGAGCCGAGGAGAAGATCTGTGGGGCTAAAAACGAAAGCTTTTACAAACTTTGAGGCATGGTTTTGGCTTTGATCCTTTACATTAGGTGGATCCAACCCATTTGAGTCTGTTCCTATCCACATACATATTGTTGTCTTGTACTTCAAGTCTACTATCTTTCCCCCCATGCCATCATTGCCCATTTTTCTTATTGTTCACACACACATTACTTTTCTCTATCTAATTAAACTAAGTGAAAAATGGTACTTTGCAGCCACTGGGGGAAAAAAAAATTCCCCACTCTGGGGTGTAGCTTTCTCTTCTTTTGGTACAAAACCTCTTGTTTCCTACTACTGTGTAGCTTTCTTGCCAATTCCATAGGAGGGAAAGCATGCATATTCCATAGGCTATCACTACCACCAATCACCCCAAAAGCTATGCCAACAACATTGCTAAAACTCACACCAACTCTTAATTACTTTAGTTTTGTTTATTTTTCATGATTCAGTATTCTTTCACATATCAAGCGTCAATCAAGTAGGAATCTTTTGACAAGCCTGGAATGAAGCAAGCAATTTCAATTAATCATGGATTGGAATTTGCTATATGTTTGAAGTGACTGACTGAGTGCTGGGGAAGAAGGGGAGGAATACAATATCAGTGATTTAATTTGCCACCAAATTTTATACACAAATATTTTATTTTTTTTTAAAAAGAAAATTCTTGTCTATGTTAAACAAGATATTTTTCATTTAAAACAATCATTGAGATATAAGTCTCTCCAAAGTCCAAATTGGTGACGATGTTGATGCCATTTTTATGTCAAAGAGATGGATGGGTCAGGGTCATGAATTGTTTCATAAAGTGCCTAATTCTGTGGTCAAGAATTATTTTTTTATTGGATTGCATTATTATGTATATTGTACATTGCTTCTAATCTTCTATCACATGGTTTGGTTTAGCCTTTTAGGGATAATGGAAAATGAGCAGAATCAAATTCCTCCTCAGCGTCTCCATTGATAGCATTAGCATATATAGGATAAAAATGACTGATTGTGCTTTGTGACTAAGATATACCGGGTTTGGCTATTTCATTCACCCGTTTGTGATTAGAACTTAGAAAATAATCAATAAGCAAGATGGACAAGTGATTGATGAATGGATACCCAAGGCATGTATGTACCTTGTTACTTTCGGTTTGCAACTATAGTCACATGTGCTTAGAAGAATAATGTAAAGTGGAATTGGGTGGTATAGACTATAGAGGCGTAGCATCATAGCATGGACTCTACAGAGCACTAGAAAACAAAACCATGTTGTTGGAACTTCTTATCTAATGCTATGGCCGAACCGAAGGTTTATGCGCCCAAGATTAGTAGTGGGGTCGTTGTAGTGTAGGTGATTGTAGACCGACTTTTTCACCATATAAAAGTACTTGAACTTTAAATGTATCAATTTGATACATAAATCCCGCACCCTCTCCTCGCGGACTCAAGTTTTATTTTTTATTTTTATTTATTATTATTTTTTTTTTTGTCTCTGCCGATGATTGTCGTGATCCCCTCTTGAGGAACTCACATGGATGTACCAAATGACATAATCTCAATATTTCACTCATTCTTCATTCCTCATTCATTCATTAAAATACTAAATGTTACTTATTAACCAGTGAACGGATTGACTCACTATTAAATAAGTTGTAAAATTCTAAAAATACAAAATTAAAACTAAGGCTGTATTTTGAAATAAATCAAAATTATCATGTTAGGAAAAAAATATTAATTTAAGTTAAGAAGTCTTGTAATTTATGATTAATTTTTAAGATAATTATGAGATTTAAGATATTATATGGCATAAGCCAGATTACTTCGAACCGAAATGTTACATAAACTTAAATTCGAAAAGCTGCGAGTTTAATTTTCAAGATAGGCTTTATCATTATTCTAATTTTATTTTTTTAAGAATTTGAGACCTATATACAATAGAGGGAGTAATGGAACAACCCATTCTGCCATCGGTCCATTCCCTAATGAACAAACGACTCAGACCGTGTTTTGAACGCGTCAAAGAAAAAGTCAACATGGGCTCAGTCTGAATTAGCCCATAGGTTTGCGGGTTAACCTGCCAATTCGTTTATTATTTTTCTCCTTTTTTTAAAAAAAACTATTTAAAGTTTGACTATACTTTTAGATCATTGGATTGGAGTCATTTCTGACACAAAAAAGTTTTTTATTATTGAAAAATAGAACTAATAAAAATAGTTAAAATGTTTTTTACATAAAAACAATAACAAGTTTTTAACGAGTTAATTAATGAACTAATCAAAGAGTCAGCTGGTTGCAACCAGCAAGTTAAATAAACTGAGTTCGTAAACCCACATTTAAAGAAGTTTGCAAAAATACTTAATCAAAATACAAATGGTTATGTCTCCCAACACGATGTTCCGGCGAAGATGAAATGCAGTATGAACTAAAAGGAATCTAGGGCATTTGTGGGGTAGGGAATTGACAAGTCGTTTAATATTTATCTAAATACAAATGGTTACTTAATTCCAGAATGGAAAACTCAATCTTCAAGTTCCAAGAGGGGTATGGAGAATTTGAGCCGTTCAGAAAAATTTAGTGGAGTACAGTAGTTATAATCTTATAGTATTTTTTTTTATTTTTTTTGTGGGCCCCGGGGGGTGGGGTGTTAATGTGAGGTACTTAAGAGCGTAAGACTATCATTAAACAAAAATAGGCCACGGTATGTATTCTCTCATCCTTTCTTCTTTCACAAGTATGGGAAAAGAGGTAAATAAATAATACTTCCCCAGGCTTTATAAAGTTGGGAGCGGCGCAACTTCAAGCGAAGGGTGTTTGAAGTACTCCTGTTATCATCTACACCACACAGCCAACTGGCTAATCTTCCTCCATCCAAGGCACATGTGCTCTCAATTATTTCATAACATGGAAAAGGAATGGGCAAGTGATCAAGGCAATCAACCTCACTCCAACTTTATGCGCTTAGAATTGGTTTGTCTCAACCATTCAATGCATTCCTCTGTAGTTCCGGATGGATGAGCAAGTTGCCAAGCCATTGCCTTATCCAGCTGCAAGTGAAAATGAAACAGGTTATTAAAAACAATTTCTAGGCAGAGTGCACGCCTGTGTGAGTGAAAACGCAGCATGCAGAATGACTTACCCACTCCTTAACGAGTGGTCCACCTTTAAGCTGTAGGACATTCATAACATCTTTTCCATTGATCAATTGTTTTAGGTCCCATACTTTCTCAAGGCCTGCTATCCACCAAGATGTGTAAATCAAATAATAATCTGGGGCCTAGCAAACTAATTGGCAACATCGACATACAGTAAACACATCTTTGTCAAACACAATCTCATCTTGGCGTGACATGACATGATAAGCAATCAATTTTGTTTTTTATTTTACTTTTCAATTTACCAAGAAAAATACTTCATTGACATTCACATTGAAATGAACTTCCACTATTTCAAATAGTTGCAGGCCTGCAGTGTCTGTGAGAGCATTTTCACATCAAAGAATGTAAACTTCCAATCACACTTCACCTTAAACAACTCATTTAAGCTCTCTTATTTTAGTTAACTTCTTGATATGACTGCACTGCAAGTGCAAACAAAGCTTTCCTGTATTAGAGCAAAGCATCTCAATCCAAAGGAAAACAGAGGAAGAACAAAATCATTAACCAAACTGAGCATTCAATTATTCAGATCAAAGAAACACATTAACAAGTTAAGATATAACAGAGAAAAGAAATACAAGTTCAAATGCTCTACAAACATAGGGTATTAATATGAGTAAGGTTGACAAAACAAGTAGGAGCTGCAGTAAATTTACAGAAAATGCTACAAGCACTTGACTTCTTCAAAAGATATAAAGCACAAGAGAATGCAAGTATTTAAACTGCAAGCAAATACTATCATAGAATTGACAAAAAGAGCCACTAAGCTCACCTAATTTGATTATAGAATTCTCCACAGTATTAAATAGATCTCTTCGTTTGCCCAACTGAGAAGGTTCATCCTCAATGCTGTTAATGTCAATGGGATGTAATATTGTAGATATCAACAGTGCAACACGCCAAAAATCTCTAAGCTCTCTTAAGAGAAACCCTAAATAAAAAATATAAAAGCTCAGGTATATCAGATACAATTCATAATGCTGCAAGCACAATAGCTTAGCAACAACTTCCAATAGAAACAGACACAGAAGAGCAGGGAAGAATCACAGTGCAACACTTCATCTAATTTACTCATTATTTAAGGAAATCCTAATCTTTTCTTTTTCCTTCTTTTATCGATGCAATTTAGTCAAGTGTCTTAAAAAACATTGATTACTTAACGGGCGAAGTGTTGCCTGTGGCTTGACCAAAGCAAAACTATAACATAGGAAAAATGTGACTGCAAAAATGAATTAAGGGGGACCTGTGCCTACTTTCCACTATAAAGCCAATAATTAAATTGAAACTACAACACATAGAATCATGATAAACTACAGCCTATGGCACAATATGTCAATATGAAAAAGGCTTTAACTGAAGATTAAGGTCAACAATAGCTAAGCTACAAGAAAAGCATGCTACCAATGCAAAACCAAGGTAGAAAAGCAAGAAAACTGTACCTGTTAATACCCGGACTCTAGAAGAGACGGGAACATCAACCAAGTCGGTCATCCAATCAAGATCAACAATTTGGACATCCTCAGCAGATGAAAGATAAGGAATCAATGACAAGAATTTATATGATGCTCTGTGTAAATCAAGCACCTGGATTTTGAGGAACAATTACAAACTCATTAACCATCATAAATATCAACCAAAGTAATACTGAAATAAAAGGAAACTGACCATTTCTGCATCCTTAGCTTTTCGCTTGAGAGCCTCGCGGATAATATGATTGACAACAGGAATCTGTGTTTCAGAATCACGTATTAGGCTATTCAACCAACAAGTCATTTGAAATAATAACCACAAGAACAGACACAGGGTACAATGATCATCATACACCCTATTGAACACACACGGCACACCTAGCACTCTCCACTCTTTAGGGGTGGAACTCAGCCAGGATGATTGTTCGAGCTGAACAATAAATAACTGCATTTGAGCACAAAGGTTTGGCTTGGCTCAGTTCAATTCTGATAGAAAATGGAATTATACTGAAAATAAAATAAAATAAAACTAAAGGAGAAAACTCTCCGTTACAGAAACGAAGTTGTGCTAGTTAATTGCACCGCAATAGCGTCGCGAGCCGCGCCACATGGACGCTGCGGTGCCTCGCCGCAAGAAACCGTGCAGCACGAGAATGCAATAGTGGCCATTGCGATCACATTTGCAGCTAAATCACAGCCATATTGCTGTCATAAGGCAAAATGTCAATTTTGTCCTAAATTTAAATGTGTAACAGGAAAATTTTAAGGGTTTTTTAGTCTATCTGCATCTCTCTCTGTCACTTCTGCTACCTCTGCCTTTAAAAAATGTTTCTTTTTGTCATTATGTGTCATATATCTATTCCTCTATTTCCGCAATCCCAACCCACTATAGCACTATAGCGTTTTTTGGGGTTGGCCACGACATGCCGCAATCCGCATTTGATAACTTTGCTCAGTAACAGAAATTGAGCAGAATGAACAACAAAGAAAAGCAATGCAGCAAATAAAAGAACAATCAGATTCAGTGCTGTATATACAGACATTACCTCCCCAAATGATTCCCCAAAATTCTGTTACCCTCCCCCCACTCTCTTCTCCCTCCTCTTCTTTACTCTCTCTCTCTTATCATTGCAGAATTTCCCTCTATGATTCCCTGCTTCCACATGTATAATGTGGTATACACTTCCTCCACAACTTTCTCTTTACTCATAACAGTGTTTCTCCCCTTCCTCTCACACACACATACCAGCCACCAGCACATTTTCCTTTCCCTTTTCTCCTCCTCTGGTATACATGTGTTAAAGGCCATCAAAATCTAATTATAATTTTAAAATTCTTTTTTAAAGCTATAAGAAGTGTCTACAAACTACAACAAGGTAAAAAAAAAAATTATTTGATTACATGATGACATTATCGTTTCTTAGGTTTCAAAAATAGAAACTGAACGAAAACTGACTAGAAAATCTGCATTATATTTCAATACAATCTTGAAATGTTCACTATAAGTAGGAAATATGTGAAATAATAAGGCGAAACATGTAGCTTTCAAAAAAGTAAATATTAACCAAATGATGGTAGCTCAGTTAGCGCCAGGGGAACTGAACAGGTGGGGGTGAGAGCATGTGTTAAGATCCTCTCTAGTACTATCTTTAGGAGGGGTTTAAAGCCTTAATCCCGGGGCCCACCCCAAATCAAACTAGTCGCGAAGCGATGAACCGATTGGCATATCTCCAACAATATATATATATATATATATATATATATATATATATATATATTAAAGACCAAGTGCTTTATATAACATTCTACATTTTAGCAGTATTAAAAAATAAAATAATAAATTATATAAATAAAAAATATGTTTAATTGTATTTATTAAGATTCTGATATTATAAAATATAATGGACATGTTATTGAACTGACCTGCTGGCTTACTAGAGCACAATATCTGGTGTTCAAGCTTTGCTTGATTATGTAACTGAGTATCATATCCAACTTGAACTAAATAGAATTGAGCCTTAAATTGAGCCAACCTATCCCTTAAAAAATTGTCAAATAGCTCAATTTGATTGCTATCCTTAATCCTGTCACATGATAGTCTAACAAAAATGCAATTTCAAGATTCTATGTATCGAATCTAATACGAAATATTTCCAAAACACTGATTGTGAGAAAACCAGGTTACTAAAAACTAGGAGGGAAAATAATGATAATAAACTAGAAATAATGCTTGAAAAAGATAAGGAGTGGAATGAACTTTTGTTGGCTAGAATACACAACATTCGGCTAGTAAAGCCTTTTTACTCCATTGAGGTTTCCAAACAAACACCCAGGGGTAATGAAGTAAGAAAAAGTGATGCCTTATACAAATTGTTGGTCCTCTATTCATAGTGTAAGCTTCAAGAGGTGGTTCAGCTAGGTGAGATTGTCCAAATGCTAAAGTACAGGCTCTTGCCAGTCTGAGTCATCTTTTCCTTTGATTAGTGGATCATGAGTTCATGACAAAAGGGTGGAGACAAACAGTTTCTGGACTAGGTCTGACAATACTAAGTACAAATGAATTGATATAAATATAAGTATCAAAGGATCCATCTTAGGTTGAAGGGATCAATATTTGTCATGTTCGTGATTTTAACATAAGATTTATGTTGTCATAATAAGATACAAAAAAGAACTTTCTCTAGCATCGTCATCATAGGTTTTCTTGCTGCTCTACACGTATAGTCTTGTAATGCATATCATAGTCATCACATTTTTCCTTGACGCACATGTTCCTTTTCTTTTATTTTTCTTCTAAAGCCACAACTTTTTTATTTACAATATTTTTTATTTCTTGATCATTCATAGGCTTTTGATATTTTCTCCAAAACAACCACCAACCTCAAGCTGAAAATCTAATATCAACATTAAGCTAGATGTGCCAATTCAAAGCACAAAGCTCAAAGTTATGCACTTACAGCTTAATATTACAAAATTACAAATATTACTACATAGAAAAGGAACAGGTACGTACCTTCTTAGCTTTCTTTTCTGTGTAAGTGATATTTCTAAGTGGGAGAAACAAAGCAGCATAAAGCGTTAACCTTCTTTGTTCAGCCTAAAGTATACAGCAAAATTGTGTATCAGCGCATAAGATAGCCAAACAAACCTTAAGTAGTACAGGAATAACCATGCAACTTCCTACTGCAACAGGAATAAATGAAACAAAAGAATATATAGTTAAAGTGAAAGCTTAAACTCATTACTTACTGTAAAGGTTGAATCTCCAAGTAAATGGGCAAGATTCCATGCAGCATCCAAGAAAGAAATGCAAAGCCTGCATACAAGTGAAAGAATCAACTGTTCAGCATTACCAACGAAATATACATATTTCCATGCAAGAGAATAGTGAAAAACAAAATAAAGAACTAAGCATGATTATAGGGTTTGGGTTGGGAAGGAAGAAAAGAGAGAAAGGAAGCTCACAATAAAATATTAACCCAAAGCCAATGACCCACTTTATGCTAATAATTAGGCCAACTCTTTGTGTAATACTGCCAGAACAAGCTAAACCAATAAGACTTGTAACCTAACAAGACTGATAGAATTATAAAAATCATAACATTCTAACCAAATAGGTGACAGATTTCAACCTATGGTCCTTGCATATGATCGGGAGTGGATATTTAGACTTTTAATACACAAAGATCGTAGGTATTAAAATTTTGAAAATATAAAAAAGGTAACCATTTGGGAATGAAAGAATTCAAATCCACCTCTCATATGCAAACATGTGCAAGATGCCAATGGAACATAATATATCAAGATTGAACAGTAACACAGTCAAGCATAGAATCAAAATCAACATTAACATCACCTTTATCCCAAATGAAAAGTACGAAAAGATTGGGGGGGAAAACAAAAAAAAATATATATATATATATATATATAAATAATTTGGGAATGAAAGAATTCAAATCCACCTCTCATATGCAAACATGTGCAAGATGCCAATGGAACATAATATATCATGATTGAACAGTAACACAGTCAAGCAGAGAATCAAAATCAACATTAACATCACCTTTATCCCAAATGAAAAGTACGAAAAGATTGGGGGGAAAAACAAAAAAAAAAAAAATATATATATATATATATATATATATATATATAAATATATATATATAACAAAATAAATTAAAAAAATAGCAATAAACAATTAAAAAGAATAAAATAAAGTGAAAATAAAAATAAATAAGAGAAAAAGAAATTAAAAAATATTTAAGGGTAAGACTGCATAATCGCCATCATCCCACCCTCGCTAGTCAGGATTAAATAGGGAGTGGTCAAGCAAAGAATGACAGGAAAAAATCTTTGGTCTGTGCAAATCAATATACCTTAACTTTTTTTTTTTTTTTTTTTGAAATAGAGGAAATTACAACAGTTAGTTACATATTCCGAGGTTGCCAAGCCCCACTTCATCCCTACGAAGAAGAGACACACAACCGTCAGGGGGTTGCTATAAAACACAAAGGTTCCAATCTTCATGGTCATGACTAAATCCTGCGAGCCAGTCGGCCACCATGTTACCTTCTCTAAACGTGTGAGTTAAGCTGATCGACCAAGGGCCTGATAAGCATCTCCTAATTCTGGACACAAGCACAGCGAGGGGATGTTGGGCGCTGCAACCAGATAAAATGAGTTGAATTGCAACAAGGGAGTCACTCTCCACCCAAACCTGTCTAAATCTTGCATTCCAAGCAAGCTCAATCCCATGGACCAGCCCCCAAAGCTCCGCTCAAAGAGCCGAACCACTCCCCGTGTTTCTATGGTAGCCCATAAGCCAGTTACCATTCGCGTTCCGGATAACTCTCCCACAACTAGAGTTTGAACCTCCATTCGAGCACGATCCGTCAGCATTTATTTTAACCCAATCTGTTTGGGGAGCTTTCCAATAGACAATCTGGTCCACTCTATCATTCATACGCAGCCCTCCTTTAGCCAGCTTAATGTTAGCATTATCCCAGTTCTTAGCATAGTCCACAGCCTTCCTGACTATGGACTATGGGATGAAAGTCTCCCCCTTAAACTTTTCTAACTCATCCAGTGAATGATTTCAGGCCACGACGCTACCAGCCTAAACTGGGTTCTAAGTTTTCAGAGGTTGAGACGAGAAAAACAGAGAAAGAAAAGGGAGAAGAACACTTTGGTCGTGTTTATTGAATTATACCAAAGCCTTCACCCAATTTTCCAATCTAAATTCCCTAATGCTTCCCTCCTACCTTGCTTCTGCTATTCAAGCCTCAACCCCTGTGCCTAACTACCTATCCCCTCAATAGATACTAAAAACCAACTAAATATATCCAACCATCTAACTAGTTCTGACCCAATTCCCTTTATTCTTCCGGGGTCATACCAGATGCCTTCCAGAATCTAGATTAGGTATCTATTTCCTTCTCCTAAACTTCTGCCATCATAGAAGGCTCTGTACAATCTTATATAAGTCAGGCCGAATCTTATTTCACAGGTTTTGTGGGTCTTCAGCACTTCATTTTTATATCTATCCAGCCATGTCTATATAACTTTACCAGAGTTGATTTTATTCTAGAGACTAGATGGTAGTCAAGACTTTTATATTGTATCTGGTTTTCTGAACTAGCTACATCTGCTATTGTATATTCGTGTTAAAACATGACTGTTACAAACTAAATTAATGGCCAATCACTAATCAGGTTGTTGAGACTTCTGAAAGTGAAGTATAATCCGGTTAATGCCATCTCATATCAACTTTATGCTTTTCATCTTTTTCAGTCAAGTTCCTATACATTGGCTAAATAAAATATCAATATTGTATGAAAGGCTTCAGTCACTAGAAAATTTGAGAAGAAGAAAAAAGGAGAGAAAATAATGATAAATCTTCATCGTATGTAAATACACTTATACACATCTCAACAGGTATACTGTTTCAAATTTAGTTCATCACAAATACCTATGATTGTTATCACTCAACTAACTAACTTTTGTTTTCTGGCAAAGAGGCAATAATATTCAGCTAACTCTTACTCCACAGAAGATGTGATGTCATTTTCATTCATAAATGGATTTGCAATCATTCTGCACCTTTCAAACCATCAATAAACATTTTATGAATTTATTTACGAACTATACCTTTCGCATCCATCTGAAATGGCAGGTTCAAACTCAGGAGGAAGACTGAACACGATCCAAAATATTGTCAGCTCACAAATATAAGTCATTGCTTTGACGGGTTGATTTCCAGATATCATAAGATCAATCTACAAACAGAGACATAAAAGTAAGAGCATAAATGGCTAGATTTTCAGTACAGACAAAAAAAATGGCAATTTCCTCATAATAAGAAGTTCCACTAGCATTCCAAAATTGTATATATATATATATATATATTCTAAGCTATCTCTACTGAAGGATTGGAAGAGTTGAGAGGTAATCCCCTATATATATATATATACATATCCTCTGAAGGAATCCAATGCGCTCTCTGCTAATTTTAGCAGCTAGAGCATCTTTCACGGCATCACATGCAGCAGCTCCTTTCAGATCTTCATCTAGAGTAAATCCAAATCTTGCACCTAAAAATAATAAAATATGTCTCTTCAATAAAGCGGGAAAGTAAGCTTGAACTTCACATAAAAGCCTAGGACAAAAGGTTCACAGGATATATAAAAAACAAATAAAGCATGAAAATAAAATATACCAAATCGAATGGCTCGAAGAACTCGTAATGGATCATCAAGAAATGTGGCCTTTGGAGGTAAAGGAGTCACTATCTTTCCAGACTTAAGGTCTGAGATCCCTGCAAAGTCCCAAAGGGATTATTAGATGGAAAAACAAGTAGCTCTTAAAATACTAGTTTAGGAAATAATATACATTCTAACCTCTCTTAGTGAAATCTTCAACTAAGTCAGTGTTGATATTGTAGAATAAGCTGCCATGCACAACTAAATTTTTTATGAAAATATCTTCTAAATGTGTGCAAAAGGAGGTGAATATTAGATAACACTCAATCAAACATATAAATACAAAGGAAATTGGCCAGCATATTTCTTAATTGTATCATTCCATGCAGATAAACACTTGAAATGTTAAGCAAATTTCTTTTTATATTTCTCCTTGTCTTTTTCTTCTTTATTTGTCTTATATAATATTTCTTTTTTCAACAAAAAGATAAAAAAAAATTACAGAAAGATACCTGTTAATTGTCAAATCCCTCCTATATGCATCCTCTTCAGCTGTGCCAAATCTTTGCTGTTAAGGCATTAAGTAAACTTTATTCTGCAGAATTTAACTAAAATACAGGAAAAAAGGGACCAAAAATTCCAAATGGCAGATAGAATATAATTATATAAATGTTCAACTTGGGACAAATTAGCTTAAATACCAAGCAAAAGTGCAAAAAATGGAGGAAATTTAACTTCATAATGATCAGACATCTTGTTTCTTCAGCATGTAACTGACTGAGAATACATGCATGTGATTCCAACTTAGAAGAAACTGGCAAAACATCTTATATGACCAAAATGAACCAAACAAAAGAAACCTAATGGAAGGAATTCTGAGCAAAACAAAACACATTATGCAAATTTGCAAGCACAACAGAATAAGTAACCTGTAGAAAACCTGAAGACTGAACTATAGAATGCAAATTATATACCTTAGAAGGAATGCGGCTGTTCTCAGTGTACTCTTCACTTCTTAGGTTAACAAAATCAATCCATGTATCAAACAAATGCATCCTGGCTGTTTCCAAATGTTTGGACTGGTCAGGGTTACTGCAAAAAAGAGTAATTAAATAATGTTCTCTGAAAAAGGTCAAAAATGCAACCAAAACATACAATTAATGCTTGTGATTCCCAGTTGTAAAGTTATGTGAATTGCAATTTATGACCAGAGAACTAAATGAAGAGATAGTTCTGAAAGGAAAAGTAAGAATAAGAAGAAAAATGGAGACTAAACAGTAAGACCCAAAAATTATCCACAGATGGCTGCACAAGTTCCCAAGTATACTGTTACTATATCACAAATTTTGAAAACCAATATAGAGCATAACAGTATGTATTAAGCAAGGTTGTCAAACTCGTGAGTTTATTAGTTCATTAACACTAGTGACAAGAATGTTAAGAATTGAAGTCAAACTCGGCAATACTCAATTATCAAAAATTGAAGATTACGCTAAACTTTCTCACTTTTAATGTTAAGAATTGCTTACTTACATATGCACAGTACGAATTTGTTTCGGAAAATGAAAATCATGCTGTGATTTGCTTGATTTAGATATCAATTATCTAACTTCTAAACATTGCATTACGTTTTTTTATTTTTTGAATATAATGGTGGTACTTAGGTTTAAACCTATAACCTAATGCAAACTATCAATTATCTAACTTCTAAACATTGCATTACTTTACTCTTCTTCTTCTTTTCAATTTATGACCCAATGGTAGTAATTTTGTTGTTATGGATATCAAAACATGTAATTTCTATTAGCTATTTTACTAAAGTAAGTTAAACTGGTCAAATTGACAATGAAAACCTTGTTATGTAAAAGCACTATTTATGGAGATGGAAAGAAAAAGTGCATAGGGAACAAATTAGAAAGATACCACTCAATAACACAAACTCCCTGTACATCTTCCCCAATGGACAACAAGTACTCCTTGACCTTATACACAAACTCAGCACCCATCATATTGTCAAGAGCGATATCAATATCGTAACAATCTTTTCCCAGAAGCTGCAAAACCAATCAAACACGAAACGAATTTAATGGAAGAAGCAAAAAAATGAATTAGGGCTAGCTAGCCATTTTCGGAGTTAGTGAGGACCTTGTCGCGAACCCAGCCACCGGCGACTCGGAGCTGAGTTTGGAGTTGGAAGTGACGAAGAGTGGCGAGAAGCCTATCGAAGATGCTCCTCTCGGTGTCGGAGAGTTCAATCTTGTCACGAACATGGAAAACCTGCTGCGTAGACATTGGTGCGCATACGATACTCTGAAACGACGGCGTTGTGGTTCGTATAAGGGTTTTGGCGGGACGGTGAGACTGAGAGTGGAGAGGAACAACAACGGTTCGTGTCAGTGACAAACAACTCAGCTTCGGTCTGGGAAGTAGCACAACTAGGCTAGTCGCTGTTTTCAAAGCCAGTCTCATGGGCTTTTTATATTTTTATTTTTATTTTTCTTATAAAAAAGAAAAGAAAACAGTGTGAGACTGGAACCGCTTTGTTTCTTCATCCCAGTGCCATACAGCTTCTAGATGAGATGAGACCGTTGAATTGGAGAGCCAATGGAAATGGATCGTCCCAGAATAAAATGGGTCGGGTTCTCAACTCCATAGACCAATACTATTTTTTTTTCTTTTTTCTTTATTTAAAAGAATCAAGAAATGGGTTGGTTGCAACATCATTTAGCCACAATTAGATGTTTAAATGTGATAAAACGGCTTACCAAGTGCATATAATGCGACCTACGTCAACCCACTTCTAACCAAATATATTTAGTAAAATAAAATAGACATAAATCTTAAAAAAACTAATTTAAAAAATAGATCAGTTTGTTTTTGCAAAGTTTGGCCTATTGGCTTGTATTGTATCATTTATTTTAATTAAAATAATAAAATAAATATTTAATAATTAAATATATAAAATAATATTAGTTCATTTATATTTTATAATTCTTAATATGTATTGAAAATTTGATAGGCTTAAATAGATTAATATGTGAATTTTTTTAATGGGATAGGATATTGCTCATCTTTTTCAATGCTTTATTTACTTTTTCGAATTAGATCACAATTTTATCAAATAATGAGAGGAGAGAGAAAATGTAAAGTTCGACTGAGATTATAATTTAGTGATATTGGAAAAAAAATAGACAAGAAAAATATAGAAGTAATATCATATCTTTTTATTACTATAGGTCATCTAGCTTATATCATCCTAATAGGTGAGTTCAAGTTCAAGGTAAGGTTAGACTTTGATTTAAATAGGAGAGAGCTGCTTACCAAAAAAAAAAAATAGGCCAGAATAAATCAATCAAAACCAATTCAAATCAGAAAAAAAAATAGGTGAGTTCAATCGATTTTCTTCAACCGATCCAAACCAATTCAAATCGCGATAACCGAACCGAAAAATCAAAAGCAGAATAAATCGAAAATTGAAAACTGAAAAAAAAAACCCGCAAATTTTAATTGGATTGGATCGATTTTCGGATGGGTTGATGAAAATCGATCCAATCCAAACCGATCCAATATATTAATTCTTCTCTATCTACTTGGGCTTTTTCCCGATTATAGCCCAAAAATTTCTAAACCTAAGACTCATAATTAATCCATCGACTAAACCTAAGAAAAAATCTAATCATATATCATCAACAAAATTTAGAGTTTCATATCTCATTGCAAAAAAAAATTATATTATCGTTTATTGATGTTTTTGTATTTCAATTTTTTTTTACAAAGCTAATATATACAAAGAGATTATTTACACAATAATCATGAAACATATTTTAAGATTTTCAAAAAACTGAAAACCGATCCAATACAAACTGAAAAAAAAAAGGATTGGATCGGATCGGATTTAAAAAAATTCCAAACCAATTGGATGATTATATGATCAAATCGAAGGGATTGGATCGCATAATTTTTATTTCCAAAATTGATCCAATCTAAACTACGAACACCCTAAGGAAGTGTGCACCTATAAAGGTTGCAACCTAGCTTCTTGCATTTCTACCACCTTTTCTGCTAACAGCCTCACATAACCGGCATGGCAATGTGTCAAGGCTCATTGCTCGGGTTTTTCCATAGTTACCCAATACACCGCACCTTCTCCATGCATGGTATTCTGCATAGGCTACTGGGTCATTAGCCACGGCCTTCACGTATGTAGCCAATTCTTTCAACGACCTGAATTTATTACCATCTATGATTGAATGTGGAGGAACAAAATCCATGACGTTTGGTGCACCAAAATAGATAGGAACTGCACCGGAGTCCAAGGCATAAAATAACTTCTCCGTCACGTAACTTTCAGTAAAAGTGTTCTCAATTGCAAGAACAAACTTGTAGTGAGACATGGCACAATGGATATGATCCCACCATTTCGGTTCAACGTGTGCATCATATGCACATGCTGGATAGAAAGAAAGAGCCACGTTTGATCCACCAACATTATTTAGGCACTTGCCAAATGAATGATGCGGCACCAAGCCAAGGAACTTCTTTGCAAGTATGACCCTTTGAGAAAGACATCGTGATGAAGACCAATAAACAAGTTTCTCCTACGAATAATAAATTGGGTTAGGTTACAATGAGTCCCTCTTTCTTAATCTGTCATTTAATTATCTTCTCCGCAAACTACTTACGTTGTTTTTCTTTTTGGAGATGTAATAGTTACGACAGTTGTGAAACAGAGAACCAGCATAGGTTGACTGTACATCATCTTCAGCATGATAACTAATATATATATCCTCTCGTCCTGATCTCTTGCGGCCAGCTTCGAGATCCATGTATACGCGAAGCGGTTCTCCCTTGTGTCTCTAAATAAAATAAAATAAATAAATAAATAAAGCAAAAATTCAATACCGCTGCATATATTATCAGCCAAATCAACATAACATGCATTCTGCACGACAACCATGCATGAAGGATAGACAATAAAAGCACCTTGAGTACAAATCTAAGGAGAAAGTGGGATTTTGAACAGCTTAAAATAGGAAGTGCTTGTAAATCTCTTCTTCAAAAATTCCCTTATCATTAATAAAGAAGAAAAATGAAGATGAGAGAAATAATTGTATCAAGCTAATTAACTCAGTATCAGTGGTGGATATTGTACTAACCACGTTTAAACACCTTGAAGGCTCAAACTAATAAATGTCTTGAGCCATATAAGGCAGTGCAGATATATACCACATTTATACTACCAAATAAACTTTGTCTTGTTTCATATTTATTATGGTTACTTATATTTATTCTGTGAGTTAGAAGAATTGAAGACAACTGAACCGAAAAGGCATCTTAGCTGTTGACTTTTTTAAATCTGATCCCTGACAACAGAAAAATAGAATTACAACTACAGGCACATAGTTTAACTAAATGGAAGAAAAGCAGACCCAATCACAACTCAATGGTACAATGGTAGAGGTATAAACATGAGCAACAAAATTGAAAAATGTGTATCGACTTAAAACTTGTTTCTCAAAAACACGAAAGCAATTTAAGTTTTCAGTACATCGACCGAAAAAAATATAAAAAATTTACTAAATTTTCGTGTAATTAAACCCAAAATTTCATATTCAAAATCTTCTTAGAATATTCAATGAAAATATGCATATAATATATGGTTAGCAAACTCTTATCATGTAAAACAAAAACCCCAAGGTTTTTAAGATCAATTACAAAAAATTCCAAACGAAATTTTATCATGAACTTTAGGTTCTATATGCAAATTTAGAATTATTTTTATAATTAAAAAAAATTGAGTCTTATAATCATATATGTATAACTTTGATACCAAATGAAGAAGATAATTTCTAACCATTAGACATGTGAAAAGCTATTGTTTAGTAATTTTGAACATTTGTTAAAAATTATATTATGTTGTACTGATTGAGAAAATTATATTAAGTTTTACTTTTTTTTTAATTAATTTCATTGCATTTCTTTGTTATTTTTTTATGGGGAATATTATACTTACAATCTATTCTTGTTTATAACCTTTTACGACCATATCTTAACCGTTGATTTCCGTCAATCAATAATAATTATTTTATCAAATCAAACTCATTAAATAATATTTAATTTGGAAATTAACCGTTGATATATGATTATTATTTTTACAAATTAAACTCAAACCCATTGACAAAATTATATTAGATTTTATTGATACATGGAAAGTTATTGCTGAGTAATTTTTGAGATAATTTTCAACTGTTGTTAAGTTTACTTTTTTTATTATTATTAATATCATCACATTTCTTTGTTATTTGTTTTTATTGACTCTTGTAATTTTGAATATTTGTTAAAAATCCATATAATTTTTTAAAATCTTATAAATTCATATTGTCGTTTTAAATCTTATGAATTCTATTAAAATCCTTTAAAATTCAATCCACATAATAAAAAAAGTCTTTAAAAAAAATTTATAAAATCTCTCAAATTCTAAAATGTCTTTTAAAATCAGTAGAATTTTTTATCTAAAATTTTTTTTTTAAAATGTTAATCCAATAAAGCCTTTTAGATTTCCAGCTAATCTAATGAAATTGGTGTAATTTTTCTATCAGAAACCTACCTGATTGGGAGGCGTAGATCTTTCAAACAACAAAGCATCAGGCTTGTCGGCAAGAACCGGCGATTTGGTCCACAAACAGGTCAACCCACATCGACAAGTGTACAAGTTAGCCAAATTATGAGGAATCCAAGTCAGCCCTTTGACCAAAACGCTAACATGGTTCATCGTGAAGCCCCCACAAGCCGAATCACCCCAAACCTCTTGCAAAGAAGCAACCTTTGACTGATTGAAGCCCACCCCATTTGTTTTCTCCTTGAACCGAGCACAACCCACTTGCGAGTCCCATTTCCTGAAGGCAACCACCAGATCGGTGAAGGATTCTGCGGCGGTTCCGGTCCCTAAAATCATGGGGCGGTCGATGGGTCGCGGCAAGGGCGAAACGGATGGGAAGTGGAGGAAACCGGAGAAGAAGAGTAGGATGAAGGTGAAGGCAAGCATGATTGTGATGGTGAAGGTGTTGATGATGGGTTTGGGAGGCACTGGCATAGTGGAGCAAGAAGAAGAAGGGGGAATAGGGTTTTATCTCTCTCCCTTGGGGTGAAGGTGTTGATGGGATTGGGAGGCACCGGCACTGGCATATGATGCAACCTATGTAAAGTCGGAAAAATATGTACTGCTCCAGGCCCCACGTGATCCTTCCATTCAATGAATAACACTTGTACAAAAATTTATATTTTATTTTTTCTTTCTCTCTTTCTTCAATAGTTATCTCATTCTGATTGGTTTGGATCACTGAGTCAATGATGGTCGAGGACCACCAAAATTCTTCTCCGTAAAGTCAGGTCTAACCAAATATATTTAGCAAAATAAAATAGACGTAAATCTTAAAAAAACTAATTTAAGATAGACGTAAACCGAGTCAGGTGTTGATGGGTTTGGAATCTGCACGTTTCTCTATCCAAAATTCGTCTCTTCACTCTTAGTCGCTCTTCTGAATCACATAAATGACATATACAATGACGTGCAAATGCATACAAACACAACAAATTGTGAATCAGCGACTCAAACGTAAAAAAAAATGATACGAAAAAAGAGAAAGATAGTGAAACCAAATCTGCTACTCGGATTCACTCAATTCCCACGCCTAATTACAGCCAAGTGACAATAAACAATACTATGATATGATATTATAATACGAACGTAACAGATAAAAGACAAAAAATGAATTTTAATCCTTATAAAAACAAAAATATAACAATGGATTTACGAATCCCACACGGCACCGGACCTTTGAATTGCTATAAAGCCTATTTGGCTATTTACGGAATTGCTACAAAAATACAACAAATTGTGACAGATGAATTGATATATGTTTATCGAATGAGTTGTTGTAAAACCTATTCAACAACTATAAAAAGAATTAACTCATCCGATTATTTGTTTTGGAATTTTATTTCTGCTGAAGATCAAAGCAGAGTAACGATAGCGGATGGAAGAGGTGATTCCCAAACCTATAGAGAGATACGTAGATTCCAAACTTAGAGAAAGAAGGGATCTGAGAGTAAAAATTAGATTATAAGGGATAATTATGAACCGTTGGATTTAATTCTAATATGACGGTGATGATCTTGGTTGTAAAGGTGGTAAACTTACCTGGTGATAAATATAACCGTTCCCTGAAAAATATAGGAATAATATCATATCCTTTTTTTACTATAGGCGATCTAGCTTATATCAACCTAATAGGTGAGTTCAAGGTAAGGTTAGATTTTGATTTAAATATGCCAGACCTATTTTTTTTTGGAATTCTACTATTTTTTTTATCCAAAAATAAAAATAGGTAAGTTCAAGCTCAAATAGGAATAGGTCTGCCCCCAACCCATTTATCCCATAGCCACAATAGGCCTTGTTTCGATTAGTGGCCGAAAGTGAAAAGGATGAGGGTGTTTTGGAGTGGATGCAAGCTCCATCGTTTGCTGTTATTTTAAGTAAAGGTTATGTTTATCTCTTATATTTTTATTTTATATGAGATACATCATAAGAAAAATATATCCCTACACACAAAAAGGAGACATTTTCAGTTGTTTTGTGTGACCATCTATTTTTTTTCATCAAAGTGCTGTATAACTTAATCAAGCCTAGGAGTGGTGGATTAGGCATGATAAGAGGTTAATGTATTAATATTGCTTATAAGTACAACTCCCAAGAACTAATATATCATTTCATTATTTATATATTAAAATAAATTTTTTAATATATTAATTTTTTTATTTACTTTATACAATACCATACAAACGCTGGATAGTATTAAATTTTTTTCATATAACATAAAAAAAATATATCCGTAAGCAAAATTGCTCATACATTACAACTATTCATATAACGTTATATATTATTGTTCCAACTGGTCCAATCCGCCAATTCAATTGAATCAAGGTTGATGTTTGCATTTCGTTCATGAATTGTCATAGTGTCATTGCAAGTTGACATATGTCCGTGTTTCTTAAAAATTATACATAATAAACAACAACTAACTATAGTGTAGTCTAGATTGACTAGGTGGAGATAACAGCATTAACAACTTTCTATCAGAAATGGGGGGAAAATGATATACTTCTGTAACTTTGCTTTGATTTTTATTTCCTTTTTTGGTCGAATGCCTTAGATAAGTGAAGCAAGTGCGCACTTACACAGGTTGCAACCTAGCTTCTTGCATTTCTACCACCTTTTCTGCTAACAGCCTCACATAACCGGCATGGCAATGTGTCAAGGCTCATTGCTCGGGTTTTTCCATAGTTACCCAATACACCGCACCTTCTCCATGCATGGTATTCTGCATAGGCTACTGGGTCATTAGCTACTGCCTTCACGAATGTAGCCAATTCTTCCAACGAGTTGAATTTACTACCATCTATGATTGAATGTGGAGGAACAAAATCCATGACGTTTGGTGCACCAAAATAGATGGGAACTGCACCGGAGTCCAAGGCATAAAATAACTTCTCCGTCACGTAACTTTCAGTAAAAGTGTTCTCAATTGCAAGAACAAACTTGTAGTGAGACATGGCACAATGTATATGATCCCACCATTTCGGTTCAACGTTGGCATCATATGCACATTCTGGATAGAAAGAAAGAGCCACGTTTGATCCACCAACATTATTTAGGCACTTGCCAAATGAATGATGTGGCACTAAGCCAAGGAACTTCTGGGCAAGTTCATCCCTTTGAGAAAGACATCGCGATGAAGACCAATAAACAAGTTGCTCCTGCAAATGATAAATTGGGTTAGGTTACTATGAGTCCCTCTTTCTTAATCTGTCACTTAATTATCTTCCCAGTAAACTACATACGTTGTTTTTCTTGTTGGAGATGTAATAGTTACGACTGTTGTGAAACAGAGAACCAGCATAGGTTGACTGTACATCATCTTCAGCATGATAACTAATATATATATCCTCTCGTCCTGATCTCTTGCGGCCAGCTTCGAGATCCATGTATACGCGAAGCGGTTCTCCCTTGTGTCTCTGAAAAATTAAATAAATAAATAAAAAACCATAACAAAGTGGGCCAAATACAATACCGATGCATATATTATCAGCCAAATTTTTTTGAAAGTCTAACATGCATTCCGCAAGACAACCATGCATGAAGGATAGACAATAAAAGCACCTTGAGTACAAATCTAAGGAGACGGTGGGATTTTGAACAGCTTAAAATGGGAAGTGCTTGTAAATCTCTTCTACAAAAATGCCCTTATCATTAATAAAGAAGAAAATGAAGATGAGAGACATAATTGTATCAAGCTAATTAACTCAGTATTAGCGGTGGATATTGTAAGCATGTTACTAACCACGTTTAAACACCCTGAAGGCTCAAACTAATAAATGTCTTGAGCCATATAAGGCAGTGCAGATATATACCACATTTATACTACCAAATAAAACTCATCTCGTTTCATATTTATTATGGTTGCTTATATTTATTCTGTGAATTAAAAGAATTTGAAAACAACTGAACCAAAAAGACATCTTAGCTGTTGACTTTGTTAAATCTGATCCCTGACAACAGAAAAATAGAATTACAACCACAGGCACATAGTTTACCTAAATGGAAGAACCAACAGACCCAAGCACAACCCAAATGGCAATAAAGCTAATAACATTGAAAAAATACAAAAAAAAACAAAGAGAGAAAGAGAGAGAGAGGGAAACATCATCACAAGCAGAATCTTTTGTCGGCTGAAATCAAGAACTTCATCTTACTATGAAGCCCTGAATGGTACAATGGTGGAGATATACACATAAAGGAACAAAAATGAAAAATACAGCCCTTTTACTTGAGAAATCTCTGAAATAAAAGGACTCTCTTCCTATTCTTTGCTGTTTTTACATCTACCAAGCATTCCTAAATAAAAATTAGGATAAATCGTGATGAAGAAGTGATACCTACCCATCCTACTCTAGCAAATAATCCTTGCTATGAAACCATTGTAGCAGACGTCTATATCACATGCTAATGCAAGCTTATTGGATACGAAGCACCGATACTCCGAATTTTTTTTCCAACGTATCAGAAACATATTGTATCATATCGACAACTTAATGGTCGTATCGAGAACGTATTTGGAACGTATCGAAAACGCCGTGTCAGAGTCGGTGCTTCATAGCTTATTGGAAGTCCAATAAAGGGCACACAAGCACAATTTTGGATGCTTTACTAAAAATTTCAAGTGCAAGATCATTACCCTAATCTTCCCGCAAAAATCATCTCATAATTCCAGATAACACCACCTCAAAAAGCTGATAACAGAATGCTTAGCAAATTATTTGTCCCTCAAGCTATCAAAGCATGAGAAAGGGAAGAACATTCATGTTAGAATATCTAAAAATATCTCATAATATCATTATTGAATTTTAGAATACTTTTAAAACATCTTAGATGATCTCTGAGTAGTGTTTCTGTATTTCATGATTTGTTTCCTTAATTGAAATTAAGAGTCTACTATTAGTATGCATACAGATTAGTGTTTTGTCTTTTGTATTACATTACATCAATATACATAACCTAATATTATTCATTATCCTTTTTATTCTCTCTTTTCCTCCTCCTCCACTTAAAACCCTAAAACTTCAACAGTTCCAAACAGCAATGTTATCTCCTTCTAGTTATTGACCACAGGTTACAACAGCAGAAGAAAAAAATTATAGACTTAGTTTCTCAGTATCTGCGGAAAAAGATAATTCTCCTCATTACCATTTACCACCAGCAGCTTCCCACGACTACCACTCCTTGTACACCAAAAGTACCATCCACTACCATCAATGCATCATATTGCACATCGTAACTAGTTGTAGTTGTACAATAATAAATTTCCTCCTATTCATAAGAATGAACCTTTGTTCATCATGTCCTCTTATAAATATTTATAAATCAGAAGACAAATTTAGTTTTTACAAAAGAGTGACACACAATACCAGCAAGTTCAGTTATGAACATATACTTCTCAGCTAGCAATGCGACTTGCCTATGACCCAGATCTACTCCAATTTCAAGTCTTACATCAATTTAAGATGACTGATGCTCAAACAAATTACAAAAAGATAAAACTTGGGAAATTCTTACCATCTGTTGATTCAGACATGAAAACTGAAACAACAAATAAATTTTTTTCAAACTCAAAAGAGATAATTACAAAACAAGGACAATTAATCGAACTCTAGGTAATGGCAGGGTAGATCAACTTGAGTCAAGGTCCTTGACAACCCTGCCACAGCACACACACCATTCAATCATTCATGTCCTTTCCAAACACATCACATTTCAAATTTCTAGACAAACATTTCAACTCCAAAAGACCCCCACCATCATTGCCAAATCAAGCATATCAAAATGTAGTTTGTGAAGAAAACTAGCATTCAAATATAGATTTCCACCTAATCTAATGAAACTAGTGAAACCTTTCAACCAGAAACCTACCTGATTCGGAGGCGCAGATGTTTCAAACAACAAAGCATCAGGCTTGTCGGCAAGAACCGGCGATTTGGTCCACAAACAGGTCAACCCACATCGACAAGTGTACAAGTTATCCAAATTATCAGGAATCCAAGTCCACCCTTTGACCAAAACGCTAACATGGTTCATCGTGAAGCCTCCACAAGCCGAATCACCCCCAACCTCTTGCAAAGAAGCAATCTTTGACTGATTGAAGCCCACCCCATTTGTTTTCTCCTTGAACCGAGCACAACCCACTTGCGAGTCCCATTTCCTGAAGGCAACCACCAGATCGGTGAAGGATTCAGCGGCGGTTCCGGTCCCTAAAATCATGGGGCGGTCGATGGGTCGCGGCAAGGGCGAAACGGGTGGGAAGTGGAGGAGACCGGAGAAGAAGAGTAGGATGAAGGTGAAGGCAAGCATGATTGTGATGGTGAAGGTGTTGATGGGTTTGGGAGGCACTAACATAGTGGAGCAAGATGAAGAAGGGGGGATAGGGTTCTATCTCTCTCCCCTATAGAGAGAGAAACTAGAGAGATAAAACATGAGAATGGAGTGCGATGACAAGGTTACAAAACCAGTTGGTCCCCCTTCGTCCTCAGTCTTACGTTGCTTTGAACCAGTTTGGTGGATTTCCGGAGTTAGCAACAGTAGAATACTTTTCAAATGGGTTTCTTTTTTTTTTTTTTTCTTTTTTCAAATGGGTTTCTTAACCTTAAATGGGGTTGAGACTTGAGATTATTCAAGGAGAGGTTATTTGAATAAAGTATGTAAGTATATAAGTTAGATATTAAAAATATTTTTAAAAATGTGGTGTATATTATATTTAATATTCAATAATATAATAAGAAAAGATTAAATTATAATTATTTAAATTTTTGCAAAAAAACAAAAGATATCCCAAATATTTATATTAAACTCAATAAAATAGTAATTGTAATCCAACGAATCTAATAGTTGGAACTAAAAACTCAACGCAATGTAACTTTTAAACCTTTTTTTGAATTTCTATAACGTGTGTTAATTAATTATTAATTTCCGGGAAGTGTCGGACACGACGACACGTTAGTGTTTTTGAAGTTTTGAGACTTGAGATTATTCAATGAGAGGTTATTTGAATAAAGTATGTAAGTATATAAGTTAGATTTAACAAAAAGTCAACAAAAAAATTATATTTACCTCATTTAATCCATCCCAACTAGTAAGTTTAAATTATTATAATTACTTTAAGTTTATTTAAAATGATTAATTTTGAATATTTAAATACAAATGAACGGATCTGAATTTGGATCAACTTTTATTTAGCTTAACCCACACCAGGTCAAGGCCAGCCCAAATTCATAACCATGGGAAGAGTGCACCGATAGTCTTTTAAAAAAAAAAACTTGCTATAAAACAAGTTGTTGGGTTATTTATGCTTTTGTGCTCCATGTGGTGAAAATGTTGGCCTTTTGGGCCTGTTTTCTGTTTCATAAAATAACTTGTTAATTTAAAAAAAAAATATATGTTTGATAATGAGTGTTTTGTAAAAATAACTCTGAGAATAGCATTTGATTTCTAGATTTTAGAACAGCAATTAGAGAACGTTGCTAAGATATTTTGGTCTGATCTTAATTTTCTATTCTCAAAATAATAAAACCACAGAGAAAAAGTTATTTTCATGAATGGCAAATTTAAAGTTATCAATTGATCATATAATATAGCTAGAACAATGAAATACGTGAAAAATTTCTCAATTCTTCGGCTTGTTTTCCTTGTTTCTATTTGTTTGCTTTTATAGGCCCATTTAAAAGGTCACTCCATGCCTTTTCAGAATGAGACATTTAGACCATCACAACAAAAGATTTCACAACAACAAATTTGATACTGAGAGATAAATAGGTAATCAAAGGGATTAATAACAATTATGTTACAGGAACGTGATTTCTATAGGCTACCGACAAAATAAAATTTGTCTCTTTTAACTTTTTTATTATTATTTTGGATTTATTATCTATCATTTAACATGACCACAAATTTTTTTCTAATTTTATGAGACCCGCAGCAAAAAAAAATAAAAATTCCGACACGCAAAACGAATCTCTATAACATAACACAATCATTTTTCCTACAATATAACTTTTATAAAACCCTATTATTTTACTTGTCATTTTGTGTTACAGTAAAAAAAAAAAAAATTACCAAACGAAAGCCCAATCAATTATCATTTGAAATAAAACTTTGCCGTAGGTACATTTTTTAAAAAACTTTGATTAGGTAGCTTTATTGAAAACCTTGACCGGTAAGTAGGTACCAAGACTGTTTAAACCTATTTTTTTAGTTTATTTATGTATTAATAGAATAATTATTTTTAAAAAAAATGAATAATAGCATTATTCTTGTTTAACCTTTTATTTATGTACTAAAAAAAAAGTTGAACACCTTAGATTGCGCTTCAGACATGTTTAAAGATAATACAAATATAGAGCACTACATGTTAAATAATTGAGTCATGAAATATTTTTTTAAAATATTTTAATTTAGTTAGAATGTGAACTAGACAATTTTAGAGAGAGAAATATATTTTTTTTAAATAGATAATAATTAGATAGTTAAAGAATAATTAGATAACTACATAATAATTAGATGATTACATAATAATAATAATTAGATAATTAGAGAATAATTAGGTATTTAGATATATTCTAACACAAGCATGTGTAATATCTAGATATTTAGATAATAATTAGATATTTGACATGTGTAATTACATAATTAGATAATATTTAGAAAATTACATAATAATTAGATAATTAGATAATAATTATTTATAATTAGATAATATTTACATTTATTCTAACCATTTTTTTCTAATTAGTCACACAATGGCTCTCATCAATGACTAATTATTTTGTCAAATATCTAAATATAATTAATTACACATGAACATAAAAAATTAATTATTATGTAAAATCTCTATATATTATTAATTACACATGCCTATATTAGGATAACGCAAAAAATTTAATTTAAAAAATTATAAAAACTATTCACTTATTAAAAGAAACCGTAAATATTATTTATAAATAAATTATTCTAAATTACATATTAAAATGCTAAACACTACTCATCAATGAATAATTATTATGTCAAATATCTAAATATAATTAATTGCATATGAAAAAAAAAAATTGTATCTAATAACTAATTAAAATAATCACTATATGAACTAAAATAGATAAATTTAGAAGGACCAAATTTAAAAAAGTTATACTTGCTGTAGAGTTGAAAAATGTAATACACCTTAGTGTTTTGTTTCATATACCAAAATGCTCTGCAGAGAAAAGTAGCAGCCCTGATGTGAAGAAAAGTTGCAGTGAAAAAGAATTAAAAAAAGTTGCAATGAAAAAGAATGAGAGAAGTTGCAGAAATTTTCGGTAGTGAAATGTAAATTAACGACACCCATTTATAGCAATTTGAGAAGGACTCGGATGGTAGTGCCACTTGGCATGCCGTAAAAGTTTCGGGTTTTACATGGGAAACTCTAAACCGGAATTTAAAAAAAAAAAAAAAAAAAAAAAAAAAATTGTTGATTTTTATATGGAAACTCAAAACATTGATTACACGTATAAGAAAGAGAGATCAAAAGATTTTTTCATATAAAAATTGAATTAAGAATAAGTGTAACATGTGAATACTTAAAATATTATTTTTCTTTCTGATATATACCCATATCTAACATTAACGCATAGAAACATGTTCCACGTACGTACCCGTTGAAGAAAAATGTAACACTTAAAAAGGGAATAAATTTCTTTAAAGGCATGGGGAGGAGTAAAAGATGTAGAGGCATATATTGAATAATTCAATCAAGTTAACCACAAGAGTGTAGTTGATATTAACATGAATTACTTCTCTAGTATGAGAAAACCCCACCAAAGGAAAAACACATTTACCGAAATGAGAGTAACATAAAAGTATGATTTTCCATATTAATATACAAAAAAGAGAGTGTAGTTGATATTTAACCGGGGAATTGAATTAGAGATCAGAATCGGATGCTGGACTAGGGATGGGTCCCATCCCACTCATAAAGTAGGGAACCTCTTTACTTTTGCATCGTCTAGAATGAGTCGGTCGGAGAAGTTTCCGAGGCACATAGCAACGTCATCCTTTTATGCATCATTAATTTAAAATCAAAGTGAAACATGTTACATCGTCACCTATTGGAGATATACCTATGCAAATTTCAGTTTGTAAAAAGAACGGACAATAAACACAAGTGTTCCTTTCACTATGATGGAGATAAGAGAGATTGTTGTTGAAGTACCGGTAATCACTAGAGAAGACGACAATGGAAAAGGGAGTGGGAAAGAAGAAAGTAGTCTTGTTTAGTTAAGAAGATTCTCCCCACATATATTATTAATAATAGATTAACCATAATGCGCACTAACTTCCATGAGTACATTCCCCTGACCCCTCAAAATGTACCAAATATTACATAAATAAAAGACAGGGCTGGGTCATGCACAGCCACATCAAACTTTACAATTAAAATGACTGTCGTTAGTCACATTGTAGCATTTGTTGTGAACTAGAAGCCCTTTATAGACGGGAAAAAACAAAACAAAATAAAAAAAAAACGTCCTCTTTTTTCCATATTAAACACGGGGACAAAAACGAGAGGTGAAAATGTTCCACTGATTAATGGAAGCCTCCTCCGACGGGCAAATTGGCCAAATCTGGCGGTGGAGATGGCAGCAGGATTATGGATAATATGCCACTTGCTGCTGCCGCCACAGCACCCACCACGAACGCTGGCAAGTTACCACCACCAAACACAGAATCCCATGGTCCACTGAGTACAGAAACCACCATCTATATACACATGTAAACACACAATTAGTCAATAGTTCAGAGTAAATAAGATTTAAAAAAATAAGAAATGATGTAATTAAATGGAAAAAGTATTTAATCTTGACCTGTGGTATGACAATTGCAAGATTGAGAACTCCTAGAGATAACCCTGAAAAATTAGAACAAAAAACAAAAGGTTATACATTTTTGGTTTAAGATGGCCTTTATGAGATAGCTAGAAAAACTGTTGGACTAGGTGGGTTATGATTGTCTAACCTTGGCCTGCCCCGGAGGAGGTAGAGAATATAGATGCTAGTGCAAAGGGTATGCTGTAGGTAATCTGAACACAAGCACATTAATGAAGTGTTACTTTTAACTGTTTTTCCTCTGAAAAAAGAAATGGATAAATGAAGAGAACAAAAGAAGTAACTATGTAATTTAAGTAAAGTTCGAGCATCACGGAAAAGCTATGCTACTATTTGCAGATTGCAAGGCCAAAAGTAGAATACATTAAATACAAGAACTGTGTGTAAAATGTGACCTCAAATTTTGGATAAATAAAAGGACGGTATCCTTTATTTTACTGATAAAGATTAAAACAGGATAGGGAATATTAGCACCTCCCCCTGTACCTTTATTCCAAAATTAACTATTAAAGTCAGGATTGCATTTCTATTTAATTATAATTAAAACAAACTGACAGTGTATAATAAAAAGGAATCACGTTCAGAAAAAAAAAAAACTTAAAAAAACATGTCGAATATATTGTCTTTTCCAGTTCAAACAAAAACATGCAACAGCCAAGCAAGTTCATTTTTTTTCCGAGTAGAGTATTGAGAAGCAAAGTTTAATAATTTGTTTAAAATTCACTGCCCTCTTTTGTTCTTATTGGGTGGGGGGACCAACGCTCTGCAGTATCACACCCACAAAAAAACTAAGGACTATCCTTGGTGATCGTAAAATTCACATGGTTTCTTTCATGCATGACATTCCAATTCCTCTAAAAATAAATAATAAATAAATGCAAATAGCTAAAAAAGTTTTTTAACTTTTCCTGTCATCTTCCAATAATATGAAAAATTATTTGTATTTTTTTTGTCCGCCGTCCACCGATCCTTTAATTAGTAATAAATTTTTCCTCAGTTGCTGTGTAAATTAAAAAAAAAATGAAACTCAATAATTAATAATATAGAAAAAAAGTATACTTTTTTTTATACTTAAAAAAAAAACCGTAGCTGTCAAATTAAATAATATATTTAAGTAATAAATATTTGAAACGAAATGGATGATAAAAGTATATGAGAAAAAAGCAATAAATGGTTACCGCGAGTGGAATTCCGAGGATGGAAAAGAGAGCCAACGCGCTGGCCTTGATGCTACCGGAAGGAGGGTAGGGATCGCTGGTCTTGTGGTCAACACCGGGAGGGTAGACGCGCGAATGCTCAGCCAACTTGGTAACCAAAACGGTCATGGCCAAACAAATAGCGAGCAAGAAGTTCACTATTCCCCACAGCCTCTTCACGCCTCCGAGCCCACGCGCCAGAACCTCAACACCCAACGACGTCGCACCCAGAACCACCGAGTTCAGCATGAGACCCAACGAACCCGCGCGCACGCCGTTAGCATAAGCCTTACCTTGCCCAACCGTTCCTCCATATACCTCTTTCCCCATCCAGTCAGTGTCGAAGAGCAAGAAAGGGAACCAAGCAATCCAATTGAGACACGTCACCAACAGAAGGATCCACATGGGCCTCTTAAGTTCACGGAAAGCACCGAATATATCCCCAAAACAAGGCATGGTCCCACGCGAACCACCGTCCTCCTCCTCGCCGGCGGGAATCGCAGAAGTCACCACTTTCTCCTTCACGTAGATCAGGGCGGCGGTTGCCAGCGTACACAGCAGCGCAATGGAGAGGAAGAAGCAGCTCTTCAAGTTCGCACAGTACACGTCACATGCCTTAGTCTTCGTGAACGGGAACACCTTGTAGAGGCTGCTGTAAGAGCCAGCGGCGTAACCGAGGACGTTACCGACGGCCATGAAGAACGAGAAGAACGCGTTAGCGGACCTCGTTTTTCTCTGGTCGCCGGCGGAGAGATCGGCGAGGAGGGCGCGGCACGGCCCCTGCAGCATGTTATTGGCCACATCAAGGATCCAGAAGCCAATTACGAAGATACCTATGGCTCTTGGACGGGATTTCTTGGCGAGTGAGTCGCCGAATAAGTAACCGAAGTCAGCGGCGTAGCCGATGAGGATAACGGCAATTGCGACGGCGAGTGAGCCGGCGGCGATAAAAGGACGACGACGGCCGAAGCGGGAGGTGCAACGGTCGCTGTGGTAGCCGACGATGGGCTGGACAAGCATGCCGGAAATAGGGCCGCAGAGCCAGATAAAAGCGGCCCATTTATGAGGGATACCGAGGAGCTGGACGTAAGGGGTCAGAAGGGAAAGCTGTAAAGCCCACCCGAATTGAACTCCGGCGGCGATGGACGCCACCACCATGATCTTTCGCAGAGGACTTGGCTCCGGTGGAGGAGTCTCGACATGAAGAGTGGAAGGCTTTGTGGCGTTGTTGTGTTTTGTGGCTGAGAGATTCTCCATTGTGAAAGTGAACAGAGTTTGTTCATATACTGTGTCACTCTGTGTTGTGTGTTTGGGTGTCGTAGTTTTTCGTTGGTTTTATAATGGGAGGAAGAGAGGGAGGAGTGGGGAGGTTGCATCGCATGTAATAGAGAATCTCATGAGAGAGAGAGAGAGAGAGAGAGAGAATGTGTGTTAAGGGGGGAAAATTCAGAAAATGAATAATTTAGGTAATTGGTAATTGATAATTGGTAATTGGTGGTGTGAATGGGTCTTATCCGTTTGGAGAGTGCGCGGACTTGTGTAGTGTGACTTGTGTTGTGTTGTGGGGGAGGCTCATTTATTGAGGGTGGGGTTTCCTCGTTTTTTAGTGTTGTTGTAATTTCGAGTACTTGTGACGTGGCCAGTTACATACATTTAAGGAGATAGATAGAGAGAGTGTAGGCTGTGTAGCAACTAGCAAGTCTTCATAGATAGTGGTGGGGTTACTTTACTTACAATTCATCAAACTTTGACTTTGTTCTCTCCTCTGTTAAAAAAATCCTTGAGATTAGGGAACGAATTGGAGGAGTAACTGCTCTCCTAGCTCACTGCTACTTTGGATAGGGATGTAATTATTTCGGAAACACCTTTCAAGGATTTGCGTGTCTGCATATCAATCGGTCCTACTTATCAATGAAAATAATATATATATCTAGGATAAAATGTGTCATTTTAAAAGAGGTAAAGTTGTGTCATTTTAAGAGAGAAAAAGATTGATAAAAGAAGAGAGAGAATTGACAAAAAAATAAAAGTGTGGGTCTCATCTCTTTGTGAGAATAAAAGGATATAAGTTGTGTCATTTAAAAGGATAAACATTTTTTTCCATATATCTATCAAAAGAAGGAAAAATCATATATTACATTATTTCAGCTAGTGATTTTTCAGTTTATTTC
This sequence comes from Gastrolobium villosum, assembly GCA_032173675.1. NCBI lineage: Eukaryota > Viridiplantae > Streptophyta > Magnoliopsida > Fabales > Fabaceae > Gastrolobium > Gastrolobium villosum. The sequence goes on from JAVKPL010000947.1 coordinate 52,457, forward strand.
TCTGCCATCTTCTAACACTATTAAATTAAAATCTCAAAAATATATAGCAAAAATAAATATTAGTGAAGATTCTGATATAATAGTATTTTAAAGTGATAGGTAAAGACAGAAAAGATGATAGGTAGAATAACCTATCCCAAAATCAAATTATTATACAAATTAATTGGATAATTGAATTACTATTTTTTTATCAAAAGAAATTGAATCGAGTTTGAATATGAAATTCTCCGTCTGCATATCAATCAAAATAATTTGAATGAGTTTAAAAGTAAAATACAAATTATGCTCATGCATAACAATCGGTGCTGCTCATAAGAGAAAATAGAAATCCAAATCAATCAAGAGAATTTTGATTCAAGTGTTAAAAAAGAACATGGATTTTACCCGTGAATATCAATTAGTTTTTTAAAATTACTAGTGGGAACAATTTTATCATGCACAATAATTAAATCACATTTCACATAAAATGTATTAAATTTATAACTAAATTAATGAAACACATAATAATTTCAAATAAATAAATTTATTGTGAATAATAATGTTTATTATTAATTTTTTATTTCCTAGTTAACATAATAAAATGCTCTAGAGGAAATTAATATTTTTGGATGAAATAAAAAAACTAATCATCAAATTATTAATAACATATTTTTCTTCATAGTCAAATTTAAATTATTTGTGGTGTTAAATATTTTACCATAATAAATTTATGTGAATTTCAAATTTAATATCAATTTATAACTTAATGTCAACCTGGTCAAATTATCATTATATAAATAAAAATTATTTATGTTATTAATTATTAATTGGCTGATTTAAATTAATTTCAATATCAAAGTTCAATTTTTTGGAAAATTAAGAATAAAAAAGATGAATAAATTATCAAATTGTGATTATTGAAAAAAAAAAAATCATGCTGGTAGAATCTCGAGACAAACATGAGAACTGTTATGCCTGATATTATAAAAAGAATATAGATTATGCAATGGCTAATTTTTTAGGGTGCTAGTCCCAAAAACATTAAAAGTAGTTTATAATTGTTTTATCAAATTAGTTAAGGAAATTTATATTAATCTGATTAAGTTAAACGTTGTTTGTTATACCATTTTTATTCATTTCAAGATAAAAGTATCATCTAAAATATTTTTTTATAAAGAATGGGGTAAAATATCAAATTTCATATTTAATTGAAGGTGGAAACTTTTAAATGGTAAAATGCATTATTTAAAAATTTTATTAATATGTTTTTCTTCTAAAGAAAAGCGGACAAAAAAAAAATGCTCATTGGATACTACAACGGAGGAATCATTAAAGATAAAGAAAAAATATGCAACATTATTAACGGCAATTTTCTTACAAAATAATAATTATTATTTGGTAAATCCTACATAATTATATATAGTTTATTATACTTGAAGTACAAATAATAATAATAATAACTTGATAAGTTAACTCTCTTCTCACTCACGCAACCAAGAAGGAGATATATATGGATTGAATTGTTAAAGGTAGAACTTTGGATGACAAAAGTTTCTTGGGATTCGAATCAAGCTGGTAGGTTGTACTAAAACAATCTAACTAGTAGATTTTATCCATAACATGAATATCATTCTAACCCGTAAAAAGTTTAAAAGGTTTAATGTTTTTATTGGGATAGGATGCTTTCGTATCGATGCCAAACTTTTAACCGTTGATTTTCTATGATTTAATAGTTATAATTTATTTAAAATTAATAATAAATTAATTAACATAATACATAAATTTATAACTGCTTATTTTTTATATACATATAAAATACTAAATTTATATCTTACTTTTTTTGTGATAAAAAAATATAAATCTTACTTATTTCTTTCATACGTATACAAAATAAATTTATCTCCCACAAAAAATACTAAACCCGAGTTAAAAATGCTTTATATCAATAAAATATGTTAAACACTAAACCCAAGTTTAAAATGCTTTATATCAATAAAATATGTTAAAGTGCTTTAGACGGTTTGATATTAAGTATCTGAGAACGGTTAAAGTGCTTGCGTACCACTTTTTTTCTTTAAAATTTTCCGAAAATTAAAATTAAAAAAATAAATAAGAAGGAAATCTTGCCGCCCTTATTTGTTGCAAAAAGAAAACTTAAAATAAAAGAAATAAAAGGATCTTATCGAAAGAAGAGTAAAATGTAAAAAGTGCAAAAGAAAACACAAACTTTAGTGAGGAAGTTGGTCGTAAAGCCACCGACACACATTGACTAGTGGACCCAGCTACCGTCTATGGTTAGGAAATTTTGCCAAACACGACGACGACGTATTAATGTGATGTCGTCATCCATCCCGAAAATAAGTGTGTCTATTGCATAAAAAAACCTCAAAATTATTTTTTCTGTATTATATGATAACGACCATGATGACATATTTAAAAAATAATACATGTTTGTGTAAACTTTTTTATATAAATTAATATGATGTCTCGTTTCTCTACTACATGTTTTTCTTCTCACAACATTTGAGGATGATAGGATACTCACTTACATCTACATGCACTTTTCTTAGCATATAAATTATGAAATTCGTAGAGTACATAAATTTAGGAATTGATCTTGGACCATGTTATGTTAAAGGAACTAATCATAAAGGATTAGTCATTTTATTGCAATCACAAAAAAAAAGACTATAAAAGATAAATATACAACCCATATGATCCACGAATACACATTTCTAGGTGTCATATTTCACACAACAAATTAATTACATGAAAGAATCCAAAGAATTATATTCTCACCAAAATACATAATTCGGCGCTGATAATATTTATAGGAACATTTGGATTTGTAAAAGTGTGTAGGATCATTGTGGTTTGGAATGCAACGAATCAATCATTATTGTTCTTTGTTATATAAAACTATATCTCTTGCAGCGTAGAGCTCGAGGAATTCCCTTTTGTGTCAATATGGTGATTCCTCTGAGCATGATCAAGTCTCCTCCGCATAGAATTTTATCACTACACGATCAAGTCTCATTGTTGAAAATGACTGCAATAGTATCTTCTAGACTCTCAAGGGGGAATGGGAAAGTATGTTGGCACTCTAGGTTCCAAAATTCAGTAGCTCTAATAGCTAACGACTAAAGTTAGACTATTAATTTGAACACAAAGAAACTTAACTCTACGCTTCTTAGACTCTTCTCGTACAGTGAGTCCAAATACACTTTGGTAAAAGATCATAATTCCAACATCAACAACCAATGACTAGGGACAAGCATTAGGATCTAGCAAGACCTACATATCATAGCCCATTAATCAGCATCTCGCAAGCAGGATAGGCTATAGAAGGTACCTAAATTCACCATTGGGATTGAATGCCACCATATTAAGATGACGCAAGGAGGTATTGTCGTTGCTATATATAGAAGGCTGAACGCTCATGTATGATCATTTTTTATATTATTACTTAGGCTCATTAATCAAACACTGATTTGAGTATCGAAATACCTTGCAGGTTCCCTATTATTTGTCCTAACCAAGCAGAGATCTCCAAGACCGGTGAAGCATTTCATAGAGTCATCACGAGCCACTGCCCCCAAATCCCATTATTGCAGTATCACTTCAAACACTACTTGGATAGGACTCAATCTTGTGTAATTAGACCCCATATTTCTTTGACTTATCAAGAACCAAATAAAATTAATATTATGAAAATTGTTTGAAAAGCTTAGGATCATTGAGGAGAATAAAACTAACTGATCAGAATAATTTCACTTTAACTATGATAATAACTTTTTTAAAATTGGAATATAGTGAGGAGAATACAAGAACGAATAGTTGGGGTATTTATAAAATATTTTCAAAAATCAATATAGTACAAATTAATTTATGATCTTATCATCTAAATTTTTATAATATTTATATGATAAAATACTAATATATGGTCTTTATCGAGGTCATTTTTTCATAAATACACTAAAATTAGTATGATTTAATTTTTTTATAAATATACTATTTTTTTTAAATATACAATTGTGATCTAAGGGCACCAGTCATATTAATAACTAGAGGATGTGTTTATCAAAAAAATAAAATAAAATAACTAGAGGATGTCGACAATCACGATACTTGAAAGATGTAAGGAAAGTGGTCATAAGATCCCAGCGACACTAGGAATGTTAATAATCAAAAGTTTCCAACAACAACATAGGTCTAAGCTCAGAGCTTAAAATATAATAAAGATAGTACTTTTGTAATACTTCAACATAAGGAGTACGCCATCTATGACAGTATGACACATATATATTATATATAAATGATATGTAAATATGTTGGCCTTTTTTTCAAACTATAAGATAAATCATAAATATGATATGTTGCTTTTTTTCAAACTATAAGTATATATTTATATAAAAATATATTATATTTAAATTGTAGCAAATATTATATAGTACGTACAATAAATATTTGTTGTTTGGTCGTCAATTATAGCACTTAATAAGAATAGCTAAGGATCATTGACTTTGAGGCACTCAGGAGGGAAGGCACATTAAATTGGATATGGATATATATCAAAAATTGAATGCCTTGATAAGCGTGCTTGTTCTATATCGCGCGCCCTTGCCCATTTCGTTTTACTACGACACGTGCTTTTAAAATAGGGAAAATTTCAAAAATTCCATGAAAGAAGTTTAATCAGAATCACTTGGCCACTTTCCAAAAATTTTAATCATTTATATCCCTATTTAATTTTTTTTATCACTTATCATCTAATTTGATTTTCCATTCAAAGTTAAAGTTATCAGGGTTAGTTTTTAAAAAAAATATCAAAACTACCCTTAAAAAAGCATACAGCATTGGACCTTACTGATGGTAGGAGATAGTCATTGAGCAATGGAACCCTAATCGTTCTGACGCTCCACCGCCCCTGCTCTTGATTAGCCGGTAGTTGCTCATATAATTCGGGTTCTGAAAGAAGCACACAACAAAGAATAAAATGAAGTTTTATAACACAGACCTATATGAATCAATGGCATTCAAATGCGATCAATGTAATATATATATATATATATATATATATATATATATATATATATATATAGGGGCAGTTATATTTACAAACTTTTTTGTTTACAAACTCTTAAAATTATACTATATTCTCACGGGAGAATACAAACTTTTGCAAACTACACTATGTTCTCTCGGGAGAACATAGTGCAATTTGTAAAAAAAATTCAAAAAATTTATAAACGTATCATGTCCCATATATGTATATATATATATATATATATATATATATATATGATTCTATACCATTTGCGAATTCTCTATACCATTTGCGAATTCTTCAATCAACGAGAACTCCATTTGCGAGAATTTGCAAATTCTTCAATCAGTGAGTTCTGATATTAGAGATTAAGACTCTGTTTGATTGTGGTTTTTAAAAACAGTTTTTTAGTTTTCAGAACAAAAAAACTCGTTTGGTAAGACCTGTTTTGTAAAAAAAAATTAAAAACTGTAACTATATTTTTATTCTTAGAATCAAATTTAAAGAACATGTCTAAGTTGTTTTTGTTTTATGTTTTGATTTTTAACTTTTAAAAAGAAAAATATATAGAAAACAACTATTTTCATAACTATTTTACAAAATAGTTTTAAGAATAAAAAAACCATAACACAATCAAACAGGCCCTAATATAGTTGAAATTGTCGCTGTTTTCCAGATTTTTTGGAAACCCATTTTTTTTGCTGTCCAGACATGTTATCTTATGGATAATAGTTAATGAAATTGGTCCTTTAATTGTTTTTTTTTGCCGTCCATTTTTTTTACTTGCTGAAAATATTTACACCTTTGGTCCTTTAATTAATATATGGAAGCATTAAAAATTGGTTCATCTTTGACAAACAAAAGGTGAAACATATAGTGGTGCTGGAAAAAAATTACAAGATAACAAAAAGGTGTCGAGGGGTTAATTCCTTTTTTTTAGGGTACTTTTGGTATTTTTTAAAAGACTAACTCAGTTAACTTTTTTTTTTTTTTTGGTGAATAATCCGTTAACTTTAATTTTGGATAGAAGATCAAGTCACGGGGTAAGTGATAAATTTTTTTTAAATAAGGATGTAAATGATTAATTTTTTTGTGGTATGTGATTCTGATTAAACTTTGAGGGGGATTTTGAAGTTTCCATGTTAGCTTCGCCCAAATAAAATAGATTTGTATATATTATTTTGAGCTGGGTTGAGTTTTTAATTTGACGTGGCTTAAATTATAAGTTTCATCTGATTTATTTTTTAACAAAAATAAAAAATTTAATTTTAGTTATTATCCTAAACTTATCGAACCTTTTAAGTGATTAATGATAAAAAAAAATCTAAAACAATAAAGTTATAAATATATCTATGAAATTTCAACCACAATCTCAGTGTAGTATGTAGTATATATTAACGGATCAAATATTTTCTCCCTTCATTTTATTTTTTAAATTTTGAAATCAAATTTTAAATCATAAATTTTATATTAATTACATAATTATTTTATTTTAATTTGGTTTTAATTCTGTATTTATTTTATTTTTAATGCGGATTAATAGAATTGTTTCAATTCAAATTATTTTGAATTAGTTTTATAAATGCTTGATTGTACTATTGTCTATTTAAGGGCGTTTTCATAATGAAAAAGATATACAATTGTCCATAATTTACAATGGTATCATAGAAACTGAACCAAATTTTGGCAAAACAGGAAACTACCCTCTTTTATAGTGGTGACTTAATTAGACTTTAGGATTTGACCTCTACAAAAGATAACTGATCGATTTATTATAACTTAGGGTGAAGAAGTTCAAATTTAAAATCGGTTTTTAATCAGTCCGGTCAGCAGTTTGGATGAAAGAAAAAAAATACCAAATTCCTTTGGCACATATGGTAAGGAGTCTGGCCCTTTAATCAGAGATCTCGAGTTCGAGCCGTGGGAATGGAAAAAAAATGATTTGGGAGAACCATCCCTGAAAGGATCCGACGGTACTCGATGGTGATTAATCTTCGGTTACGGTCCAAGGATATCTTTGAATATATTCAAAAAAAAAAAAAAAGGAAAAAAATATAGTTAGATAGATTTTCTTCGTCTATAGTTTACCGTGTTCAAGAGATTAATCTTTCATTTATATACGTCGTGAGATACACTGATCGAGAACCCAAAAACCCAAAGCTAACATTAGAGCAAACAACACCTTAGGGTAGCTATATACTAATCAGAGAACGACAGAACCACAATAAAAAAAATCATTTAGAAGAATGGACTTATGGACACGGAATATATTGTCAAAAGAGAGAGAATTCAGAGATCAGTAGCCTTGTGACAATATTGAGTAAATAAATGTAAATCTTATTCAGACATCAATTCCTCGGATTCCATAACACATGGGTTACAAGATCATCAATCTCAATGTGCTTTTGTTTATTGATCGATTACGACACAGTACTGGTTGTCACGGAGGAAGTTATGGCATGGCATAGTAATGTAATTACAAATTGATATTATTATGATGGAAAAAATAATTATGACATTATGGCATTAACAATATTGTTAATTTGAATAATGATGAAACTGGTGATTGGAGATCAATGTATGGATCTAAGAGTCCGAGAACGGTGTGAGTGAAAACAACCATACTGTTAATTGTGATGACTATGAGGGTCGTAAAAATAATGATATTGATGAAGGGGGTCATAATTTGTTGGGAATAGTGGTATCATTTCCTAGCTGTTTTTTTTAATGTTTTTTTTTTTTTTTTTTAATTTGTAAATAAATGTTAACAAGTATTTTTATAGCACTTAAAATATTTGTAAAAGATTAAAAAAGTAAAATAAAATATAAAACTTATAATAAAATAAATATTGTAATTTTTTATTGAATAATTTTACACTTTTTTTTTTTCTTTCTCTCTCTTATTTTCATGTTTAAACATTAGACTGGCAAAAGGTGTCAGCCTTTTCAAATTAAAATAAGTGAACTGCATAGAGTTAAAAGGGTCGTGAATGTTTTCACAATGGTGATTAGATAGGTAGTAAGTTAGTAGTAGAAAATTTTGGTAGTAAGATAAAATGATAAAATTCGAAAGAGGGAAAATAATATGAATAAAAAGAAAAAAAAAAAAAGAAGGGCCGTGAATGCACTCTATTAGGAATTTTAAGTACTTTATTTGGTTTTAAATATTTTCTTTATTGAGACATTTTGCTAGGGCCATTAATCATTATTTCGTCCGATACACTTCCACTATATGAAGCCCAAAAACAGCCAAATGGCGATGATAGTAAGACATAGAAAACATGAAACGAAAAGATAACCCAACTAAAGGGACCAGCGAAGCCATGAGAGGTCAGTGTTTGAGAGAGACACGAGAATGTGGTGAACCAAACTGAAAGGACATGTCCTTTCTAGATGATCTAATTATTCAAAATCGGCATGTGTGTTGACTAGAGAAAACGTTTGTCTCAAGTGGGACACTGCATTGTAATTGACTGGTACGTGCTAATAATCTCCTAATTTCTTTTTAAACAGAACTATAGTAATTTTCATTCAGTAGAAGAAAAAGCGAGAATTCGTTTTGATGGTACTCACAAATACATATATATGTAGTATATTTTTAATTTAAGTAAACCAATAAAAATATAATATATATTTTTTTTTTAAGAAAAAGAGATTTATGGAAGTGGAAGAAGAATATGGATTTTTGAATAAACTACCACAGAATCCAAGACTTTATGCGAAATGATAAGGTTTTAAATTAAAGACAAGTCCGGTGAAGAAGAACTTAATTCACATTCTTTTTCTCTTTTAATGTTCTGCGTGATCCATTTCATTGTCATTTCTATTCCCATGCACAAAGTTTTTAATGCTCAAAAATATCTTTTGTTCTTTTTATTTATTTATCGGTATACAAATATGCACCAAGGCTTTTAATTCCCATTAAAATTCAAGCCTTAAATAATATATTTTTCTTTTTAATTATCGAAACAGGTACTATATGTTCCTCGACATTTATATGGTGTATTGATAGCGCAAGCTTTTGATTCCCATTAAAATTGTAAAATCTTTTTGTTTTTATGGTCACATCATTGGCTACTTTTAAGATTTCCTTCTGATTACAAATTGCAGAATGACGTGAAAAGATGAAAGACAAGAGTGGGGGTGGGAGGATCTAAATTCTCTATCTTTTCGGCCTACTTAATGGTCTATAGGACCTTTTTTTTTTTGTTCTTTTTCTTCCTCTTGCATTGCAAACACTTTTTCATCCTTTCAGCACAGTTTTTTAGTATCTAATTCAAAGCTAAAAAAAACCAAATTATTCTCCTTGTATAAAATTTGGGAAAAATAAATCTTATGTCATAGGAGATTTCAAATCTCATGTTATAGATACATGAAGTGTGAGACCCATCTATTTAAAAAAAAATAAAAAATAAAAAAAATGAGTGTCACACCTTTTTATGGTGAGTGTAGGAAGAGTTTGTTTTCTCATGTTGACATGAGAAAAACAAATCCCATAAAATTTCCACTAATTAAGCATATATAGTTATCCTTTGTGGTCTCATCATCATTGGGTGCTTATCAATTTATCCCAAAAAATGTCTTATACGAATACAATATTTTCCAAGCAAACTCTATCAACGTTGTTATCTTAACTTACCATGTGTCTTGTTTTCAATTCTCTGTTTTTTATAATTATCGCGGTCCACAATCAGCTTAACAAAAGTGTTTTCAATATTCTTTTTTGATAAAAGAATCTCGCAGCCTTCTTGTTACTAACAATTTAAATGTGGACAAAGAAGCAAAACTTTAGCAAAATACCTGTCACGGGTGATGTTTACCTTCCATGTTCCAACCGCAACCTCGAGCCACGAGAACACATCGCAGGTCCACAATAGAAATTCGAGGGAGCTAGATTTCCATATAATTATGGCCACCTTGACTCGCATATAATAATCATGGCCACCTTGACCTTATTCTTATGCTATCAAATTGGTTCATGATTTCCTTTCGACGTGGCATAATAAGCTGGTAGAGATATTTGCCTTATTTCTACCGGCTAAAATGGCTTGCCCACAAGTTTGGAAAGAAGACACAAGAAGGGCTTGAGATGAAGGCTTTTTTAAAAGAAAAAAAAAAAATTTAAAAAATGAAGGTTGTAGTTTTTGTTTTGAATTTTTTAAAATAAGCACGAGTTATATTCTCCTTGGTTTTAAATTATTTATTGTTTAACCCAACGATTGTAAATTAGTGGCTAAGTAGGTGAGGAAATAATTGAATTTGATTCCCATTAAATAAAATTAATACAAACTACTCAAATTCGTCATCATTAGACCAATTCTACTTTCTTGAAAAGTGAAGAGCTTTAACTGTAAGTCTTAACTCGGGATTAACTACATATATAGCCGGATTAAAGAGTTAAACCTTGCGAATACACGGGCCGACTCGTCTCAAAAAGATAATTAAGATAATTATAAAAAAATATTTATTGTTTAAGATTTTATATAAGAATTTTAAAAGTTATTAAGATTTATATATTGCATTTGATTAAATTATTTTTTATTTTCGTAAAATTTTTAATTTCACTTAAAGAGATAGTAAAAATAAAGAATAGTATAATTACTGTTTTTAATTATTTAAAAAGCAAATAATCTAAAATAATAATAAATATTTTAAAATAAAGTGAGTATCAGTTTAATAATGGAATAAACCGACCACTATGTGATATGACCACTTGGCGGGATTAGTTGAAATGTTTGACTATTCTTCAATCAAATTTAGTGACAATATTAATAAAAACTAGTCAAGTTGAACAGAGCATACATAGGAAATCAAACCATGTTTAAAAATTATTATATGGTTGATTTAATTTTTCTATAATCAACGTTTCACTTCTTACAACGTCAATCATTGTAACTGCAACAGATGCTTGTTGACATTTTTGTGTGATAATTGTTTCTTGATTTGCACGATAGTGATAGATTTACAAACTTACGAAATTGAAGTTACCTAAACTTCTGAAGGCGTGTTATATTGCAATCAAAATAGTGTGCAGATGCGGTTGATGAAGCAAACACAATCACTCAAAGGAACCCACCACATGAGAGTATCTTTTACTTTATGGACCGAGAATGCACATGAAAGAAGCAACTCATCCATAATATAGTATGCCAATGCCATGGTTAGGCTTTGGTAAGGGCACCAAAGGATGGCCCACTTAAGCGATGCACAAACAGTCCAACTTGGGTTGGCTGAAAACGACTCTCGTTAGATTCTGTATTCTCTGGGAAGAGAATTCCAATAATAATTGAATTATAAAAAACGAATTAACGATGCTTTGTGAGAATTTCAAATATAATTTTATATAATCTATAGGGACGGGATCAATTAAATATTAAATTTTATTTCTTTCTGTTCTTGATTCTTTCTTAATTATATAGTTTATAATTTATCGTTTTTTTTTTTTTTTTTGTAACTTCTATATTATGATATATACCAAGTAAGTACTTAATAACCCACTAGGTTACGTTTTGGCCATTATTAATATCATGGAGTCAATATTTTATGCTTTTTCACCTTTCTGAGAATGTTGATGATCAAGTTGGTCGATTTAACTATTGGAATTGAGATTATTTTATCATTCTTAATTAGTAACCTAACCAATCATTGGGAATCACTCAGCTAATCAATCAGGGAAAATCAATTCGGAGTCCAAATTTTTCTTTCATTTAGTTTAATAGATTTTGTTATTTTTGAATAACAGCAATAGCCAGAATCTCGTTTTCTTTATATTTTCTGAATTAATAATCAATGTTTGTTATGATATTTCCCATAGGCCTCTTGCTGATTTGAATTGGGTATCTTTTCTTTAGATATTTGATGTCAAAATTTTATTTACGGGCCTTCATAACATCGAAACATTCCTTTTCGTCCAGGAGAGTAATCTTTCCATAATTAAAGTAGGAGAGAATCATATCTGGAGTATATTAATTATGTCTATATCTATAGATATAAGTAAAATTATCTTGGGAAACATTGAAGATGTTAATTATTAATTTTTTTCGAGAAAAATTATTTTGAAAAAAAAAACAACGACATTATATATTGTTTTCAAATATGAACTATGAAATATAAAGCTTCTTATATAATAAAAATGCAAAATACACCTATTTTAGTTTATCATCAAAGTTTTAATATATTAATATATAATGGTTTTTTATACTATAGGAGACAAAGTATATATACAAGATTTTAAAAGAAATTTATTTAACGTAAAATAAAAAACCAAAATATAATTATGATTAAATTAAAATTATTGTTAAAATATAAAAGTAAAAATGATATAAATGTTTTGTTATAAAAAAACACTATAACACGAACAAAAAAAGCATTATAACATTATAAAATAAGTTAATTCAAACAATGAAATATATGCTTATCAAATAAAAAGTTTAAATTAATGCACACAACTTAAAACAACCTATATAAAATAAGGAAAAACTACTCTTATGTTACATGTTACATTAAGTATGACACGTCATACAATCTTGATTGAAGTATGACAGGTCATACTTAGTTTAGTTTGTAAACAAAAAGTTTATAAATATAACATTCTCATACATATATATATAGGAGAAGGTTAAATTTATAAATTTTTTATTTATAAACTCTTAGACACAATATAATTTATAAGTTTATAAAAAAAAAGTTTATCAATATAATCTTCATATATATATATATATATTGCAGTTCAAAGTTTAGATTTATATTTTATACAAAAAAAAAAAAGTTTAGACTTATATTCACCATAAAAAAAACAATGACGGTAACAGATGAGATAAAAGTCACCAACAAATATTAAGGAATAAACCCGACACGTCGTAAATACTAGATTTTAAATGCTGATGATATCATACTTCAAAATGATATTTATAATTTAAAGTTCTTCAAATAACAATTTTTTTTATCCCCCAATTACTTACTTTTTCTATCAAATATTAAAAAAATAGATATAGTATTTTTAAAAACACAATACTTGATTTTATGTTAGAAAATACGTATGTAAAAAGAATTTGCTAGTATTTGGAATAGTCAAATGTGGTGCAGACCTTTGCTAAGTGGCGAATACTTAACAACTAGTCAACCACCACGTGCAACTATCCATCGTCATATTTACGTCATAGTTTTGTTGTCGCATGCATGTTATACGTGGCAAAATGAATTTTTATTAGATATGGGAGAGGGGAGGGAATTTTTTATGTCAGTGACTACTTTCAAATACGAAACAGGCCAAAAATCTAAATATATATAGGGTTTATAAGTTTAAGATATATAATTTTATTTTGTACTACTAAATTATAATCGTATAAAAATAAATAAATGGTGATAAAAAAGAGAGAGAAAAATCCTAATCATTTAAAGGTGAATAAATTAATATAAATAAATAAAAAAATAAAATAACGTAATTTTTTGGTGGACGGAGACAAATATATCTCAAATTATTTGAGAAATATGAAAAAAAATTGCTAAAGTTTGAATGAATGGAGTTTGAGTCTTTTAAATATGCAATTAATTCGAATCTGATTTAAATATTTGTATATGTATATAATATTTTATTTGACACTTGATTGTATTTTGAGATTTTGTCCCTCACTGATGAATGAGGAGATTAAAAAAATTCAAAAAATAATTAAGTAAACTTCAAATTACAAAAATCAACTTATGATAAAAAAAATTGAGGATTGTAATTAGTGAGCCACTCTTTTAAACATGATTAAAATTTGAATATTAGATTTAAGTATTTATTGAAAAATCGTACGATCCAGCCATAAATGCGCATATAGAATTAACTTTATAATAATATTGGTAAGAATATCACAGTCAAAAACAAAATAAAAATGTGAGTTATTTCAATGTTAGTTATTTCAAAAGCATTATTCTTGTACATGTTTTACAATTTGTTTTTCATATTTTTTAATTATTCAAAATAACTACTTCTTTATTTTGTGAATCCATGCATAGAATTAAATGGTTATTTTTTTTATTTCAAAATTGACGTACTAAAAAATGTAAATGAAATTTGTACGAATTATAATCTCCCACTTGTTTTAGTTATTAGATGATATAGTTTATTGGATTTTTTAAGCCTAGTTGAACATATTCATTAAAAAGCACACCATTATACATATAAAATGGTTTAATTAGTTTTGATGCTTATGCATATATTTTTTTAGCGTAAAAGAGGTATACCCCCACGTTAAGTATAAGCAAAAAGTAACTTAGTTTATTTATGTGATGACAAAGAAGTAAGTCAGCCAACTAAGACATCTACTCACATTTCCACTAGGAAATTTCGAGAAATCATAATTAATATATAGTTCATTGCATTTGCGCGTGATCAAAACTTCGTGGGACCAAAAACAAAATCCCTTTCTTCCTTAAAAGAAATGGAAAAGAAAAGAAGGAATGGAGACTTAAATTTTTTGGTTTGGATCTAATTACGAAAAACCGAAATGATGACCTGATTTTCAAGCTTTTGAGCATGCTCAAACGTGGCGAGGGTCGACATTTAATGAAAAGAAGCCTCGTAAGCTTTTTGACTGAGCCCACGACAATGGATTGTGGTAGGTGGATTATTCACATGTAACAAAATCAATGGTTGAAACTTGAAAGTATATTAATGTAAACAATGATTAATGATCGTTATATTTCAAAGGAGATATAATTAAGGTAGGTGGGTACAAATAGCAGAAGCTAAATCCTCTTTACTTTTATAAATTTATTTTGGTTTAAGATAACTTTTGATTTTTATGTGTTTGTTTAGATTAACTTATTTTCAGATAAAATTAAATCATTCTCAAACATGCGATTTTTTTTTTTGGTAGATTGCAGTCATGCAATTTAGTTGTGAATCATTTAAGTTTTAGTCTTTATAATATTTTTACAGTCCTAATAATTTTGGAGAGGATGATCTTACATTATGTGTAAGTTACACTTTCAATTATAATTGTTGATATTCGGTGATTAATAAATTAGAGTTGTTAAATGTAAATAAAATCAATGATAAAAATCCATTGTAAAATTTGTATAATTGTTATTTAGTTTTGATGATTAGAGGGTATAAAAATTGAAATTCTAATAACATAAATAAATAGGATTTAATACCCAACGGTAGAAATAAAAAATATATTTATAAAGATAAAAAATTAAATTAGTAAAAATTATGAGCACTACAATCTAATTTAAACCAATTTAATTTTAAGGAATTTTGTAATTAGGAATAAAAACCATTGTTAAAAAAATATCAAATGAAAAAATACATTTATATAATAAGAAATTAAAAACATTTATCACTTACTTCCCTCCTTAGTTAGAAGCATTCTATGAAATACTTTACATCCAAGCACTACCCTTAAGATACCCTATTTTTTAATTTGTAAAGAAAAATATTAACTTTTTCACATATCTATATATATATATATATATATATATATATATATATATATATAATTCGATTGTTTAATGGGTTAATTATGATTTTTTATGCTAAATAGTTGCACTAATTTTTTTTAAGAAATTAATTCGTACATCTTACTAGAATAAGAAAGTTCTTAATCCAAGAATACCAGCTCCAGAGTTAATTTTAGACATATATTGTTGGAATTTTAATTCGTCTTAACCTTATGGTGATAACCCTCACCCACAAACCAAGATCCATCATACCAAATCATAAAGAAATATTAATATAAAGGTGGATACATACTTGTCTCCATAGCAGCGGAATAACTTTGATCTTCTCCTTTGGGGCATGTAATATTCCTTTGTCGAATAGCCTTAATTCTTATTCTTTAGTATGATCTTCTCCTTATGGGATATGCAATTTTCCTCAATCAAATATCGCTAATCCTTATTCATTACTGTGTTGTCTCTCTCTTGATGAGAAAAAGAAATTAGGGTTGTTATTTGACAGATTGAGGACCATAACCCTTTATAGTATTTTTTTTATTGTTGGGCTGATAAGTTCCCATTATACCTAGTTGGTCAAACACTGGTATTCACTCATTTGTCCCATACTTACTTAGGAATCTATTGCGGCATCTTTATTTGATCACTTCAATTTACCCAATATATACTAAATAATATAATTATTTATACAGTATATAGCCCACAAACACATTAGGAAATATAATTTCGTAACATATCTTAAACATACCTACCCAAAATCGATTGGAGCAAATCCACTTGTAAGGATTTTTGTTATTGTTAGGGATTACTCATTTACACTTATATACTATGATGCACGGACCACATAGCATTAAAATATGACAAATTCTAAAAAATGCTATATTTGGACACGTTGGGACACGTTTTGATATTAAATAATATTTTTAATATATATAATATAATTTACATTTAATGCTTTATTTTCAGAAAAAAATAATTTTTTAAAAATCTTAAAATAAGTATGTACTCGTTGTTATTTATTTTAAAATATATCGTAACTGCAATTAAATAAAATTTTAAATAAATATAATGTTATTTTATTTCAAATAGAAACTCATTTTTGAATATAATATTACATTATCACCCTCCAGTTGCTAGGGAGGATTAGATAAGGAAATCTGAGTTGACAAATCCTGATTTGCCACGTCGACCTAGTGCAGTGGATATTCTAAAATTGTGCATCGAATAAGACCTGTGTTAGAGTTCCAATGAGTTCCATCCCTTTTCAATAAGAAAAAAATTCCAACTTCATTTAGATTTTAAACACAACGGGTAAAACAAATTACAAAGAGAAAGAAATTTACTAGAGTGAGTCTATTGAAGTTTGAGGCAGAAAAAGAAATTTAAGCACATGAGCACCACTGCATAAGGCCATAGAAAGTGGTGGTATATGGTTCCTCAGATACTGGCGGAAAGTGTTCCAATCTCGCACACGTTGTTGTTCGCTGAAGATGAAGATGAAGATGAAGATGAAGATGAAGATGAGGCTGTGGTGAGATCAGTGGTTGAGGATAATACAACAAGGATCTCATAATCGTAGTTGCTACTGTTGTTTGGAGATTCAGAAATCAAATCCATTGGGGAATATTGAAGATCCGAGGATAGGGTTCCAGATTTTTGATTTTTATTAAATACATTTTATTTTTTTTAATTATAATTTTATTTCTTTTTTACAAAAAAAAAAATCAAAACGTGTCCCAAAACGTGTCCACGTACGTTGAATGCGTGTCGGATTCGGTCAAACTCGCGTGTCCCACTAGTCAACGTGTCCCAAAAAGTCAACTGCGTGTCGAACGCGTGTCCAAACGTGTCCGAACGTGTCCGTGTCCGACACGTGTCGGACACGCATTTTTTCCAAAAAAAACACGTATCCGTGTTTCACAGCTTATATATGCTGGTGGTAGTATAGAATATAGTGCAGTGCTAGCTACTTGGCTAGTACTGAGCATATAACATTGTTATAAAATTACTTATATTTTAAAATTTTCTCGCAAACGTTGCAACAAAAAATTAAAATATTCTTTCGCAACTTGTGCAACATAAACTTTACGTATTCCCTCATAAATTTTGCAACGGAAAATTAGTAGATTCCTTTGCAAATTCTGCAATGGAAACTTAACACATTCCTTGCAAATTCTACGACAGATTTATTTTGTATTCCATGGTAGATTTTGCAATGATAGTAAGATATTTTTCGGTCACTAATTTGTGAGGGAGATTACACCCTCAATCTCTGTCGCAATCTGGGACGGAAAAACATTGTAGTCAAGTCTATTGTTCGCTATGAAAATTTAGTTTTTTTTTTGCAAGAAAAAATTTACGTAGCAATTTGCGAGGGATTTTACATATGACAAGTTTCCCTGCAAATATATTTGCGAGGAGGGTTTTAGCGACGCACCGTGTTCTCTTGCAAATTTCGTTGTAGATCATTTTTGCGTGAAAATTTTGTTGTTTTGGACGGAATTTTTCTCTCGCTAATTGTGCATTTTCTAGTAGTGATTTGAAGGCTCTAATAATAAGGTTTAAAGCAGTTAATATATTAATACATATTGTATATATGTACATACGTTTTTTTTGTTTTTTTTACATTTTCTTAATCTGTTATAATTTTCTGAACATTCAAATGAACACAAAATTCACATAATATATGTAATATCATTTTCTTAGCATGTTAGCGAGCGTTTATATTTTATTCAAATTTGGATTTATGAAACAACGAAGATTATTAACTATATGGTACATGCCTAGCTGCATGGCTATTATATATGCTTTACGTCACATGCAATGATTTCTAAAAGAATATGCGCACGCACTTTATATTTCTTCCCTGCTCCATGCATGCATGTGAGTTTCGTTATTTGGAAAACTTACCTATAATTCTTCGTATAATTTTTTTTTTTTTAAAAGAAAACATGAGAATCCGATTCCTATGCGTCGGGAAATAATTTGTAGCAAAATTGCTTTTAAGACGAATATAAGAAAAGGCATGATAAGGAAGAATATTTTCTTTCTAGAGAAGTATATAGGTTTATAAATAAAGGGAAGAAATTTTGTTAATTTAAAGGACAAGATTTTATGTTATTTTAAGTGTAATATGACTCTCTTTTAAAATATTTTCTCTTTATCTTTTCTCCTAATTCTGTGACGAAGAGAATGTAAAAAATCAACAAATATATATCAAAATATGGGCGTTTCATTTAAAATGATACAAAGTTATATGTTTATATAGTTTAAGAATGACAAATGGTTTTGCCAATAAAGAATACATTGAAAATTTTGGGATTATTTATTTTAATAAGTTGTCAATTTGATTGTTCATATCAAACATTTACAAGTTCATCAGGTAGGATTATTATGAATAACTGTTTGGCAACTCAAAACATATGGCCAGTGCAACAAAAACATATTGGTACATATTCCGTGACCAGCTATTTACCGCTTTGTGCATTGACCCGGGGCGAGGGACACTACGCCAATTTCGGGATTTGACGTCGGTATGACTATGGCGGTTAACAATAATTACCACTCAATCGTTTGTAAGAAGCTATCTAGGTTGGGTTTCTACTTTCTACAATGAATATTAAATTTGCTGAGACGGGGCTCATTCTTTTCTTCTTAAACCTATTTTCCTCAATTTTTTTTCCCTACGCCAATAACACACATTATCAAAATACTTTGTCATTCTGAAATAGAAAAAAAAATTCAAATCAAAGTCTCGTGCAACAAGCAGAACACTAAACCCTTATTGCATTCTTCTTGCTCCTCACATCTAATCTCATCATCAACGGCTTCAGCTTGCAGTAAAATCGCGCAATGGACAACGATTTTGTCCATAAAATCTGCTGTCAAGGCCAATTTCTGCAATTCTTCCTTCTTCGAAACAACCACCTCTTCTGCTCCTGTTCATTGATCCTTCTTAATGAGGTTTCCCTTCATCATGTTACGTTCATTTCTGTTATTCTCCTTTGTTTTTTTTTGTAGAATTGCGCTGGAACTGGACAAGCGCATTTGCTTATTGGGATTTTGTAACCCTGAGTATTGAATCAGGTGAGGCATCTTCGAAAATGTCATGATAATTTAGCAATTTTCTTTTGCGCGATTCATTTCTGTTCTAGAGTAATGATTATATGGTGAGGCAAATTGAAATGCATGCGGCTGTTTTTATTATTTTGCTTGAGATTGGGCCGAATGTTAATTTGATTTTTTGTTAATGTATTTAATTAAACATGATTTGGTTTTCTAGAGGAAACTGAACTCATTTGATTTTGTTTTTGGTAGTTTTTGCTTATAAAATTGGTTGAGTTAATTGTTTAAGTTTTAAAAAATTAAGTCGTATTACAATTGTTATGCTATGTCTAATGAATTCCGTTTTAATGCATGATTCTATTTTATTGACCCCTTAACACGCAGGTGCGGTTATAATATTATTATTTTGCATTTATACATGTTAAAGTGTTTTTGTGTAATTAGATTCGATAATCAATGACATTCATTGGTGATGTTGGAATTTTTTGTTCTGGTCTTGAGAATTCAGCATGTGGTTTCTGTTGGAGGAGTTGTTGGAATGAAATGATTAAGCATAACTGTGATTTATTTCAAAAACACTAATAGAAGAGGTGTATATTCTTCAAGTACAGTCAAGCGTTGCATGATTCAATTGAGCCTTCTATAAAGTTGTCTCTTTGCTGGTCTTTGACTGATAAAAGTTTAATCCTTCCCTTGGCGAGTTAATGCAATTGTATTTATGGCAGTCAATTTGAGTCACATCTTCTGTTATATAACTGTTTTCTTACCTGGTTGATTCTTCTTTATTGTTTTTACATTTTGTGCCTAGAATCTGATTTATTTATTAGTTTTTGAAATATTGGGTCTTGAATGCAGGCTGATAAGAAAAGGCAGAGGTTAAAGCAGGTGTGTAACATATTTGCTCACTTTTTGATTAGTGAATTTGCATATTCTTGTATATTTGATCTGATATAATTGAAAATGTCATACATATAATGATATGTCTCCATTAAAGAAGCCATATTTCATTTATTATTTTCTTTTAATAACTACGGATTCAATGCTAGACAGAAGGTCTGACTTGAGATTGAAAATGAAAACTGTAGGAAATTCTAGCTAAATGATGTTATCAAATATCAAGCAGTGATGGACAAGTGTTGTTATATGGAAATTCTAGCTAAATGATGTTATCAACCATAATTGGTGCAAGAACAATGCATTATATAGTTTTCTTGTTGATTCCTATGTTGATTCCGTCGGTTTAATTAGAAAAGATTCAGTTTCGCTTATCCGGTCTTTGGAAGATATTGAGCGGATTGTAGAGGGTAATTAATAATTATGGTTACCTCTATCTCTTTTCTCTTAATAGAATTCTTATACTATCAAAATATATCTAGCTTTACCTTAGACAATTTTAATTAACTTGCTCACTATATTTAGTTCATTGTCTTCCTTTGCTTTCCTTAATATGGACTTTTGTTCATATTCTATAGGCACTTCAGATGAACTTAGTGAGCTCGCAGGCCTTGTAGATTTATTTGATGATGATCTTCAATGTGAAATTCTGATTGAGTTGCTCAGATGTGTTATAAGTTTTAGCCAACAGTTGGGAAAAACTACTCCTTCTATATTTTATGAATCACTTTTAACTGCACCAGTGATCTCTTCTGAAGATATTATTAGTTGTATAGTGAAGATTCTGGAAACTGGATATTGCATATCAGGTCCTGTGCTCCAAACATCTACTTTTGGGGATAGTATAGTTGTTCTGGAAAAGGAGCTTTTGATCAAAACAGAATATGGATAGCATGGAAGTTTCCAGTGGATCTTCTCTACCAGGTATTAATGTTTAGATTGCATTGTTGTCTTTGTTTGTGTAAGTTATGATGGATCTTATTTTTCGAACTTGTGAAGTATTTTACATGAACTTACAATTACAAAGAAGAGTGCAACTGCGAACTCATTCCTCACTACTGAAACCCCTAATTACAAAGTATTTTTTCGCCGGCATTCGTTTCGATAGAAAGAAATTTGGCACTGATATTGCTAGGTTGCAGGTACCAATCTCTTTTTCTCTTCTTCTCATACGCTTATTTACATTTTTATTTTACAGTTAATGCATAACACCTTCAACGACTATCGAATATAAACAGTTCTATATATACCATCACTTTAATTACATGACTCTGTAACCAGGTAATTAGTGGACTAAACAAAGGAGCAACTTGTGGACTAACCAGATACTTTCAATATATTGGAATCTTGCGAATCAATTTGGAGAAGGAATCAACTTGGTTATATATATATATATATATATATATAAATTGTTTTTACACATTAAATTCATAAATGAGATATAGAATAATTAAAAAGTTAATTTTTGACCTAAAAAGGTATTTATCTTTCTCAGTTTTTAAAATACTCTTTACACTTATAATCAAAATACTAAATATTTTTATTTTTTATTTAATACTTATTATTTTAATTATTTTAAGAGATATACTAAATTTCTTAAAAAATATATAACATTATTCCAATAAAAGTTTGAATGGAAAAAGAAAGCCATAAGTTAATTAATTTATTTCTTATTAATTATTATAACGTCATGGCTTGGAGAGATATCTCTGTTTGTCAATCTCAATTTTGTTTAATTTTGAGTGGTTTTTATAAATATTTTATTGAAGTGAAAAATTATTGGGCAGGCATAAAATATAGTATGTAGTCAAATTAATAATTAATATGTATTTTAAGAGATATCTCTCTATCTCCTAATTCCTCTTCTTCAACACAAGTAACTGTTTTCACTGATTTATCTGCATCTCAAATTGCCTTATATTTGTTTTTTCTTCATCAATTATGCAGATCTCCCATTTCCTTGCTATTGTCTCTAATCGGTAATACTCTTTTTTTTTAAAAAAATTATGCCGATTTGGTTTTTGTTTTAGTTTCCCTCTAGGTTCCAAGCTGGGAGAGATCCTTAGTATGCTTCGTCTTATGTTTATGATAAGTAGGTGGTCCATTGTTAAGGATGATTTGTTTCCTTGGATTCAGGACAGTAACCAATTAATATAACATTTTAGTTATATGTCAATATTGCTTTGTTTTGGGTATTTTATTTTTAATTTGTGAAGCTTGTAGAGATAAAAAATCTAGATTATATGAACCGAAGATTTAATTGGCTTGGAAATACCATTTTTATATGCTTTATTATTGTTATATATATATATATATATATATATATATATATTCAAATCAGTTTTATATTTAACAATGTAAATCCACCAGACTGGAGGATGCTGCGTATGCTGGGTATGCTGTTGGGGCTCAAGTTCTTGAGCTGCTTTGCCACAGAGATAAGGTATGGTTGCTGTCAGAAATCATTGTAAAAAGTTTACTTTATTCATCATAACCATAATTGAATATCAAGGAGATTAAATCAGCCAATCCTGAACCCCAAGATAAGGAGATAGTGGCCTATATATTGGGTTTCCCAACAGTTCCGTTCTTTTGATGGATTTATCATGTCTAATGGTCCAATCAGTTCTACTTTCATATACCCACACAATAAAATTATAAAACTATCCATCTATATCACATTTCGATCCATGAGGAGTCCTGTACTCATAAGCAATTTTTTTAGTTAGGATCTTAGATATATTTGATTGTTAAAAGAACAAAATTGGGTACATGTTCATGAATGTCTGGATTTTTTATGCTGAAACCCTTTCCTTTTCGAATTTTTAGTTGCATTAACGCGGGAGGCTTAAAAGAGACGGAGAGTAAAGCTTGAAAGCCTCAACCATTTAGGTAATTTATTATTTTTAGTCCGTTGATCTATGTGTTTTGCATGAGTTGTGTCAATTGTCATTTTTTTACCTGTTTCTTATCTAGAAAGGTATGTGATTGTTCAGTTTTGGTATTAATTTAATCCCAACAAGTGGACGTTATATGTTAATTCCATTTTTTTTTACCTGATTCTTATCGAGGAATGCAGGGGCCATATTGGTAACAAGGTCTTTTTCCCTTGAGAATATACATTTTTTTGTATTTGTGCTAAAGATATTATTCTTTTAATTTTAATGCAGGTAGCGGAGCAACATTCTCGTGCTCAACCTTCTTCACATTCTGCTACTCATCAATCATAGTATACTCATCATCCATAGTAGATTGCTTATGTTTAAACATTTGCAATTGTATTGACAATGTGATTACTTTTATGATTAATTTGTACAAGACTTATGTACTTTGTTTTTGTCATATGTTTGGATCAATAAATTTTTAATGTTAGGCTTTTTATATTGATCTTTATAATTGTTTCTAGTTCTTTTTTTTAATTTTAATGTTATAATAACAGGTTTAATCATAAATAATAAATGTATTAATGATCAATGAAATCATTGCAAAAGTTTAAGTAAAATTATATAATTAAATGAATTTTACAATTAAGTAGCTATTTGAAATACTTATGTTTACAAAAAAATATATATATATTCATTGAAACCATCATAGAAAAATAATTTTTAAAAAAATGAATTTACACGATTTAGCGGCGGTTCAAAACCGTCGCTATAAATAAAAATTATTTATTTTTTAACTAATAATCCACGGCGGTTTTTATATATTCTGCGTCGGTTTGTTTTTTCGCGTCGGTTATTCCGACGGTTCTTGTAAATCGACGCTAAAATTTTTAACGTCGCCAGTTTCTAAGTCGGTTGTCAATTGGCCACTGAATTTTTTAGTGGCGGTTTGAACCGCCGCTAAATCTAAAACAAACCGCCGCTAAATCCCGCTTTTGGTGTAGTGGGATTAGTCTCATGGCTATCGGCTGTGGGATAATCCAAAAAACATATTGGTACAAGAGAATCCCATATGTAATTAATATGTTGAGTGAGTCATGTGTGTATTGTCAAGGCCACATAACCGAAAAAAAGGCCACATAACCGAAAAGGCAGTTACGTTGGTTTAAGGTCACTCGCGAAAGCTCTTGTAGAGTTAACTTCATTTAATGTTTACTGTGATGACAGTTATACCATCTTTTCAAGCTGAATCACCAATCTTGCAATTAATATTCAAACTCTCATTATCAGTTTGGATAATGTTATTTTCTCTTATGCCGGCAATCAAGGCTTGTAATCCGCTTGAGAGACACATCTCCATCTTTTGATCTTGAGTTTATCATGGTCGGTAGTGGATAAGACTTAAGACTTAATTAAGAAATTAATCTCACAGTTTTCTGTTAGTTTTGGTAACAGTCTTTGACTCTTGGTTAGGTGGAATTTACATGGTCCTACATTAATGGGATACTTTATTTATTGACCAACAAATGCGTGGAGAATTAGTATAATGCCCTTTTCTTTTGATCTGTCTTAATTAATTACGTTTCTTTTATCAATGAGTCAATTTATGATGAAGGATCCTATAAACTGGTGCCGACAATATACTGTTGGAGATATTGTAGTTACTCACACGGTTTGGAACAAGAAGTCTCTGTATATTGCAAAACATTAATTGTAAGAGCACTGCTTAGGAATTAGTTGTAAGTTAAGAATGAAAAGGTTGGTGTATATTGCAAAACATTAATTGTAATAAGAGCACTGCTTATGGAAATGATGGTTCAATTAACTTCCCCATTTGACTATGGTAGGTAGGTATTTTGAAAAATAGGATGAATAATTAATTGTAGAAAACATATTGTCGTAGGGATTAATTCATCTAATAAGAAAACATTTTTTTCAGAAAAAAAATAAAAAAATGAAAACATTTTCATTTGGCATTTTAATTTTGGAAAGGATATTCTCATTAGCATCTTTTATTTATTTTTTATTTTTTTTACTTTTCGTCCATGACAATGATAGGAATTTGATTAAAGCGCGTATGGTAACAAAATTCCCTGAAAAAAATGGCAGGTTAAGGATCCAGCGGGAGAATATCTTACAAGGCAGATGTCGGTTCTGTAAACGAATAAATGAACCATAATAAAGTATTTCCGTGAGGTAAAGTTTTGAAGAATCTAAGCACAGTAAGAATTCTAAATGTTTTAGAGATTTTACTTTTGTTTAATACGAAAAGGAAAATGTTACTTTAGCATAGGTTAAAGCACACAAAAAGCCTAAAAAAGTACACATCAAAACATCAGGGAGGGAAAAAAAAATTTGCTTGGCATAATTCTTATTTTGAATAGCAAATATATGCCTTTTATCGGGAGATTGTTTTGTTTATTTATGTGCAAGTAGCAAATAATAATAATAATAATAATAAATTATTTCAAGCTTAGCGTGAAATGTAAAAGATAATTTTATATCTATCTTATTTTTATTCTTTAATAATTGAAAGTTAAGAATTGAAAAGGTTGGGAAATTGCGAGATACTAATTAAATCTAACAATATGGTCATGGCTAATTTGTATTGCTTTATGAATTCCTTTAATTTAATGGTTGGGTTAAAAGTCTTTATATTAGTCCAATTCATAAAATTTTAAAAGTAACTAATACTTTTCACCAAAAAAGAAAAGAAAAAAGTAACTAATACTTCAAAATAACAATTTATTTAACATATAGTACATTTTTAAAATGTAAGTGAATGCCTTCTATTATATTATATTTAAGAATTTCCGATTAATTTAAAATTTTGATATGCATGACTAGTTAAACTCTTATTTTATAAATAATAATAATAACAATAAAAATTAATATATAGTGAAATGGACCCATCTCAAGTGGGATATAAAATCAACTCATAAATGGCCTATGAGATCCAGCGGTCAAGACTTAAAAGGGCTAAGAAAACGTGTTTATCTCATCTCGCAGGTATACAACTATGGTATTAGCATCTCAGAACTTTATAGTTAAGAGGAAAACACCCAGTTCCATCTACACCTAGAAGACATAACTCACATATAGGCATCGACAACACAAGATAGCCTCCAAGAGTCGTTTTTGCACACCAATAAGGTTAAATATCGTCATATTAATTAAAGCGATATAAGTAGGACAACCAACTACTATGTAACAAAGGCTTGAAGTACAAGCATGATAATCTTATATGTCATTACTAATGTTAATTAATCAAATACTGACTTGAGTGTCAAAATGTCGTGCAGATTCCCTCATATTTGTCCTAATTAAACAAAACAACCCAACATCATACTCTCTATCTAGCAAAAGTATCCCGCTAAAGTATCTCGTAGATATATCTCCCAATAACATCTATACCAGAAAAGACATAGATTATTATTGGACCAGGCTCAATTGTGTGAGGTCAAATTTAATATCTATTGATCACATAGGAATATTAATAAACCATGTGTAAAGAACCAATTCAATCCAAAAGCTTAAGCTATTGGGTGATGCTACCTTAATGGTTTTATACTTCTATAACATGCCCTTTCACGCGAGAGTCCAGTGGGCTTAAAGGGTGGACAATACACGAGCCCACCTACCTATGTTAAGAAACTCAGCAAGACTTGATTAATTATTAATTAAATAGGGGTGACGATGATTGTACCCATGACACCAAGTCTCTGATAGAATGTAAAGAACAAATTCAACCCAAAAACTTAAGCTTTTAGGTTGAATTGGTTCTTTACACCATGATTAATATTTTAGGTAAAAGCACTTAACCATCAAAATAAATCTTAATTTGATGTTAAGGAACATTTTGCACGAGCTGCAAGATGTTAGAAATTTTTATAATAATTATGGGCTTCAATCAATTGTAGTTTTTCTTGTTTTAATAAAAACGGGCTAAGTCATGATCCATATAGGGGTCAGTATAAAACCCAGTTAATTAGTGATCCTTTTGATTTGGGTTTGGATATCTGTAAACTGATTAGTGTGACTAATAGTGTAGATCTAACCCATAGGCACATGATGGGAATGAGACTTGGGTTAATAAGTCGACTAGGTCCCCTCTGCATTCATAGTGTGTTGAAAAATTATCACTCCATAACTCGCCCCATCGACGGTTGTGATCAGGGAGTGATGTGAATTGCAGAGAAAGATCCCGGTCTTTCCATTGCATGAGCATAAGGAGTCTTCACGAAATCAAGAATCATGTTTTCAACAAATAAGCTTAAATTTTTTGGTATTCTAATATCATATAATCCTATTTCATGAAATTTCTAACACAAGATATACTTAGGGATAAATATTGTTTGTATAAGAAGCGTCTCTACGTATGTTGCAAACAATTGCGGGTTGTTGGGATTTGACTACGCATAGAGGCTTCTCCATTTTATCCTGAAATAATAGTTTGAGCTTTGAGTAAATCTTTAGTATTATTATAGTACCTAGTCAAGTATATAAGACTCATGTGACATTAATAATAAAAGAATAACTTAAATAAATATAAATAGGTGAAATTTTTTTCTAACTTTGACTAATGATGTACTTATTGTTCTTCGTGTTAAGGTAGTCCTAAAGATTACATGTTGACATCCCTTGTTGATCTGACATTGAAGTACATGCATGTGAAGAACATGAAGCAGGAAATAGATAGATAACATTGTCGGGTAGCCTATAGTGCAGAATTCTTATCATCAACAGTGGAAATATACAAAATATATGGCATTGAAGATCAGATGCGAATTACAAGTTGTCAATAAGCAAGCATACATACGATCGAAGCAGGTGCTCCACTTAGTTTTAATGTTGACATGAAATTCTCTGGGCACAAGCACAATACATGCATATACCATGCTAATTATTGAGATGAAATCGCAGCATCTAACATTGCGGCACAACACATATTCATCTATGCATTACCCAAGAATCTCACACACGTTGACAACCATGACACTATGGGTCTTGTCTTTAGTTTCTTTCGTATCAGATTCTCATGAGCCGTGGGCACACTGCACAGCGCATTGTTGATTGCCTTCCATATCAAGATTTGATCAATGCTCATTTCTTAGCATGTAAGTCACGTATGTTTTTTTTTTTACATATCTTCGTGTACCTGCACACAGTGGTTGAGGTAGCAGGCTACTCCAACCACGCCCAACTTATTGTATATGAAATATGGTAACTCCTTTTTTTTTTAGTTGGTATATTCTATGTTACACTGACACTGATACGGGACACCGATATGGGATATGAGATACAACACGACACGACACTTCGACAAGTTATTTATAAAAAAGGTTAAATTTTGACATGTTAGGACAAGTTTTGATATTATATAATATTTTTAATTTATGTAGTGTATATTATATTTAGTATTCAATAATTTAACAAAAAAATAAAGCTAAATTTATAATACCCATCAATTTTGCAAAGAAACATAATATATCCCAAATGTTTGTATTAAACTCAATAAAATCGTAATCATTATCTAACGAATCTAATAATTGGAACTCAAAATGCAACGCAACGTAACCTTTAAACATTTTTTGAGTCTTTGCAACGAGTATTGAAGTGTCGGGAAATGTAAGACACGACACGTCAGGATTTTTGAAATGTCGGTGCTTCACTTGTAGATACAAGCGAAGCTGTTTTCTACATATGTGGCAAAAAAAAATTATCTGTTATAAAAAAAAATATAGAACATAATAGTGAATAGACCTCATTTTTTTTTTTTGGTGGCAGATAAAATATTTCAATTACAGATGCAGAAAACAATTCCACTAGATATAATATATAAAATGAGGTAGGATCCTTTGATATCGGTGTCAAAATTCAATTTTGACACCTTATCTGAGAGCCGTTAGATCAAAAAATATCAACGACTTTGATTTGTAAGCATGTGAAACCGTTGATCTTTTTTGATCTAACGACTCTCAGATAAGATGTCAAATTTAAATTTTGACACCGATGTCAAAAGATCCTACCTCATATAAAATTATTAATATTATTTTTATTTAACAATTTAAATTTTTTAATTAAAATATTCTTTATGTAATATTAAAATTTATGTAAATATGATTAAGTATTAGAGTTTGATTCTCACCATCCTATTTTCTAATAAAAATAAAAAGTATGTTAAACCAGCACAAGACAAACAAAACACTCGTGATTTATGATAATTTGAGTGAGATTTTTTATTATAATATAATGTATACGAGGATGACACGTGTATATTCTGTTATGAGAAAAATCTCTTGTTGTGTAACAGGCTATTTTGTTGGTGCTTGATGTGAGATTGATTGAGTGAGTGGACTGGGTTGGATGGAGGTCCATTGGGGAGGGCTGAGGGTGATGCAGAATATCCTTCAAGTGTGGTCACTATGTCGGGTACGGTCCATTAAAGAATCCATAAGGTAGTGTTAGGTTCAAGTTTTTTTTTTTTGAGATCCCCATGCATTGAGTTTGACAATTCATGATGTTTTTGTTTGGTAGAAGAGATATAAAAACTTACCCACCAAAATTATTTGTCCACCAATTAATAATCAAATGCAAAAATAGAAGAAACACATTGTTGAAGTTGTCCAATCTCAACGTGGTGTTTGCATATAACCGCGCAAGTGGGAAAAAGTTGATGAAAATTATGACAATACTTCCTTTTTTGATTAAATTTAACTCAATTTTTCTAGTAAAATTTTCACCAATCAAACAATTTTATTTTTTTAACTTTCCTACTAAATTCATTTTTCTATCATATTCCTAGTAATTACATTTACCTGGTATAAAAAATATCTCTTCTACCAAACATCCCTAAGTGGTGAAAGTTCATCCATGTTAACTGATGCTCTCCGGTAAGTATACCGATCGCACAAGTAATAAAGTGATAAATAAAGTTCGTCTCCACAGGGATTGGGATCTAATATCAATTAAACTTTCTCTTAAAAGAACGGAAGTAATTCAAATAGGGTTTTTGTGACAAATATTGTCAAATTGAGTGAAATTAAAAATAAAGACTTGTTTTTGTGTTTTTGGATTGAAAAACAAAACAATAAAATTGGAAATTGATTTGTAGAAAAATATGAGAAAAACATTGTAGCCAGGGTTCATTCACCAAATGATTCCCGCTTTTTACTCCGGATTGATTTACAATAATTATTTATATAATCACTCAGATAAATTATCATCTAAAAAGATTTAGTAGTTAACCCTCAATTCCTTGCAGGGTTAACCCTTTAATCCCATGAGAAACCCCAATTCCTTGCAATGTTCCTCATGGGATCAAGCAATGGGCGCGATAATTTAAGCATCTGCAATCGTATACACGTCTATTCCTAGCACGTATACAGATTGTTATCTTATACCCTTTCCAGATCAAAACCCCAATATTCCTATCTAGGGTTTTGATCCTCAGAATATCCCCAACTATCAGATTGATCAATTCTAACAAAGGGAATATAAAATTCGCACAGAGTAAAGATAAAGATAATTATATAAATTAAAAATCACAAATCAATCCTTCATGTCAAGGGTTCACATATGGATCGTGACCCTGACTACAATAAAAGTGATCTAGCCGATCAACATCATGATCGCTGATCTAAAATTCAACATAAAATTAAA
Source organism: Gastrolobium villosum (assembly GCA_032173675.1). Classification (NCBI taxonomy): domain Eukaryota; kingdom Viridiplantae; phylum Streptophyta; class Magnoliopsida; order Fabales; family Fabaceae; genus Gastrolobium; species Gastrolobium villosum. Next base: position 83,429 of record JAVKPL010000947.1, read on the forward strand.
ACAAAAGATAAAGAAATACTAGATGTAGATGAAGAATGAAGAACAACTCCAGTGCTCTTCTCCTCCAATCTCCAGATCTGTCCTTGAACCCTGTATCTGTGTTCTTTCTTTTTTTCTGATCTGCAAAGTCTGCTGACCTAATTCAGCAAATGTCACTTTTATAATATTCTTTTCTCCTTCCAAAAATGTCCTCAGAAAACACGGAGATTTGTTCCCGCAAACCGGCGCTGATTGGCGCCGAATTGGCGCACGTTTGCGCCACTCCTCATGGCGCTGTGTGGCGCCATTCTTCCCTACAAATGGCGCCAGTTAGCGCCAATTTTACTATTCATGGGCGCTAACTAGCGCCAACTTTACTATTCATGGGCGCTAGTTAGCGCCAACTTTACTATTCATGGGCTCTAACTAGCGCCAACTCCTTTTCCTTTTAGGCGCTAGCTAGCGCCAGAGCACTGACTTACGGCGCTAGCTTGCGCCATTTCCTTCGTAAATGGGCGCTGGCTTGCGCCAACCTTCTGTGTTATTGCGCCGAGGAGCGCCACTTTCTTTGTTAAAAGGGCGCTAGGTTGCGCCAACCTTCTGTGTTATTGCGCTGAGGAGCGCCACTTTAATGTCCTCGCTGCAAAGTTCGTAATCTGGTGCGGTTTTGCGCCAGTTTGGTGCTGACCCGTGCCATGCTTGGAACTCATAGTGTGCTTGGAACCGTGGAAAATTGTATTAACAGGTTTTTTTATAATTCTTCACTTATTTTTCCTGTAAAAATACAATTAAAAGGTGAATATTATTGACATTCAAAGAATCAATATAATTAGCAAATATGTATTTAATTCGCTCTCTTATGACTCAATTCTTGTCAATTTTATCACAGAAAAATCACATTTGCCAGAGGCACATCATTAACATAGGGGAAACATATCTAAAATTATTTCCTCTTCTGACTAAATTTAACTCAATTTTTCTAGTAAAATTTTCGCCAATCAAACAATTTTTTTTTAACTTTCCTGCCAAACTCATTTTCCTATCATATTCCTAGTAATTACATTTATCTGGTACAAAAAAATATCTCCTCTATCATGAAACACCCTTAAGTTAAAGTTCATCCACGTTAACATAGGGGAAACATATCTAAAATTATTTCCTCTTCTGACTAAATTTAATTCAATTTTTATAGTAAAGTTTTCGCCAATCAAACAATTTTTTTTTAACTTTCCTACCAAACTCATTCTCCCATTCTGCAACCCATCTAAAGACAAAAAGAGATAGTAAAATAAAACAGAACATATAGAGGTTAATATAAATCCCACATTAGTTATATAGGCAATGTCGTCCACAACGATTATCCATCCTATAAATATCTTGAAACACCATTCCAAGATCTAGATCAAAAGATGGTAGTGCCGAAGGCGTTATAAACCCAACATTAGTTGTATAGACAATCAATGTGCGACTTGTAACATTGCCATTTGCCACCGGCTACAAGTCCCACATTGGATCAGACAATTTTTTTCTTGCAAAACCAATACAATCCAGACCACGAACCCTAATAGAGAGAATTGGGACTGAGCCCAACCTGTTTGGTCTTGTTCTTAATTTTTTTTCCATTGCGTTTCTTTCTTTAAATCGGTTTGGTGGATTTGGTCGTTAGAATAGAATATACGGACTTTTCAAATGGGTTCCCTGACCCAAGGTTTACATGTATTGGAGATCAGTTTATCATTGAGCCACATATCCCCCGGTTTTGTTCTCTTTTCTTTAATTCTATTAGTTCTAGAGAGAATTAAAATTGAATTAAATTATCTCATATCTCATTTACATCTTACGTAGTATCTGCAGTACGTCAACATGAACATGACTCAAACTTATTTGTATTTTTTCCACCCATTTCTTTATTATTGATATATTCACGTTCATTTGTTAATTTTGGTAAGAAAGTATTTATTAAAAAATTATAAAAAACTTACTCCATTTTAAGAAGGCAAGTTCATGTTTATTATTAATATAATCACGTTCATTTGTTAATTTTGGTAAGAAAGTATTTATTAAAAAATTATTAAAAATTTACTCCATTTTAAGAAGGCAAGTTCATATATACATATATATATATATATATATATATATATATATATATATATATATATATATATATATATGTAATAATGGTCCTGGACTCCTGGTTCGAATGCTGGTAGAGTCCAAAAAAAAAAGAGGCAAGTTCATTATTTTGTGAATAACGTTTTGTAAATCTGGCCCATAAAATCCTCATTTATGCTAAAATTCAAATTATGAAACAAGGATTAGCGTTCCCCATTATGCACTTGTAATTTGCAATAGCATAAAATCTACCACTTTATGCATCAGGTAATAATTTTCCCATTTATTTTTAGAAACATAATTTTCATCTTTCACACACAAAAAGAAAAACAAAATTTCTTATGTAAACGTTGTAAGCTCCTGTTATAAAAGTAATTAAAAAAAAAACTTCATAAAAAGGTTCAACAAATAAGAAACAGGTAATGTCATTCGTAAAATTTATCTCAATACTCATTAATGTTGTGTTGATGGCAGAAAAATATTTCACGCAACGTATAAACAATTTTTTTAGTACATTATTCACATATAAAGTCCACTTTTCTTCATCTGCTTTACACAATGTAACCTCTTTACTCTTAACAAGATTGAGAGGATAGAAAACATATGGAAAGGGATCTGCATAGGTCGAACCGAACCGGATTTTTTGAAAAATCGAACCAAATTTATTTAAATGGTTCGGTTCGGAAGTGATTCGGTTTAAAACTGGTTCGAAATGAGTTCGGGTCTCTTTTGAAAAGAAAACAAAAATTAAAAATAAAGTTATAAAAATCAATTTGGTTCGGTTCGGAAACGGTTCGGTTCAAAATGGTTTTTAAATTGGTTCTAAAACCAGTTCGGTTCATGAACTGATTCTTTAAAAACTGGTTCGGTTCATGAACCAGTTTTTAAAAACCGGTTATTTTAAGAGCGATTCGAGTTCGATTCATGATTCGATTCAGTTTTTTGATTATTTTGCACACCCCTACATATGGATGAACAATTATTATATGATCTTGTAATCTGTACATATACATCTAATGAAAACTGTGGTCCCCTTTGTCCCCATCCCATATTCATCTACAACAATCTCAAAAAGACTATGGCTTGACATCACCCTTGCCTAGGAAACAAACAAACAAACAATTCTCACAGCTCACAAGAAACAAAGGAGGAACACCCAACTTGAAGAAGCCGGTAGATTAAACTGATATTCTAGCATTTCCCCTTGACTTCAATATCTAGATATGCCACCACACATCTATGAACTTCCAATGGTATCCACCCTATCAATGACATCCAAGGCCTTCATTCGGTCAATATCAAAGTCAATGAAAGGAATAGTAGGTAGCCTCCTTGTAGAGAATGTATCGTTTTTACTTTCATTGATTGGGGAATGACTACTACTCTTGCTTAGCCTATGATGTTTACTCAACCTAGTCTTGGCAGTGTCAAATTCCTGGCTCTTACTAATGCCTGGTGTTAGTTTCCTCTTGCCAACATCTCGAAGCATTTGTTGATCTTCAACTGTTAACATGGGAGAATAAGAGCAAGCTTTCTGTGTAAATGACTGACCTGTCTTCTGGGTAGGAGAACGAATAGGGGATTTGACTGGAGACCTTATTCCTCCATTACCAACTCTTACTTGGCTCACCAGATTATGAAGCCAGACAACAAGTTCAAGTATATAAGCTTCTGTTTTGTCTTTATCAGCATGGTGTAGTGTTTCAATTCTCAGTAAATCAGTCTGGCCCGCGGGTTTACGGTTGACGTCAGACCTGTACAAACTTGATTAGGAAAAATTAAGTAGAACATTAACATAGAGGGAGTAAGGGGGCGAACCGGAACAGTGGCAAAACTGTTCCTTCATGGCTGAAAGGTCATGGGTTCGAATCCAAGAAACAACCTCTTTGCAATTATGCAAGGGTAAGGCTGTGTACAAGGATTTCCTCCATCCCACACTTGCTAGTCGGGTTTAACGGGGAGTGGTTTTGGTTTTTATTAACATAGAGGGAATAAATCTTAAAATTCTGTCCTCACCCTGTATTTGCCCATTCTCCAACCCATCCAAAGCCATGATGAGCTCTGAATTAATCCAATTGAAAAAGAGATAATTAAACAATAGAACAGAAAATATAGAGGTTAATGATAATTAAATAATAGAAGAGAACAGATAAAAGGTAATTGTAATTAGTAATAAGGCTAAAGCAACTCCATATGTCAAATGGTCAATAAAGAAAGCAACCTGAATTGCTCTTTTATGAATAGAATGATGCGCATTGCTCTTTGATGGCCATAATGAAAAGCAAATTTAAACAAATGTATTTTACCAAATGCAATACTAGGATTTTTAGGAATTGCTGAGTAAAGGCTAGCAAATATACTTTGTTGTGTTGGTGGCAATAGGAACAAGCCACTGCAAAGTTTTCTCCATTTCAGCTTTGATTTGTGGGACAGTAAGCTGCAAGAACGTTTCCTTCAATTCAGATTTGGATTTAAAAATTTGGTTGGTCACAATCAATATAGGCAACGTAGCACAAGCTCAATATAACTTCTTTGGAAGAAAGGAAGTTCAATAAAATCATTAAATGATGGAATTGGGCAAGTCATTGACAAGCATTTCATGAAATTAAAATAAAAACTTTGTTGTTATAAATTGGTTCTAAGCAATATGTACAAACAAGAGCATTTTTTTTGAAGTACTCATAACATGAAAATTATGAGGTAAACATTAAATTTTAAAAAAGAAAAACTAAGTGTATAATCAAAATTCTTCTAAGAAGATTATTATGTGGAAGATATTAAGAGAATATCATAAAGAGAACCATATATTTGTCTAATACTTCCTTATAGTTTCAAAGCTTGACTCAACAATATGTACAGACAGGCACGTAAATTTGCAGTACTTACAACATTAAAATATTACGTGACAAATAATAACAATCTGTGTTTAGTTTTTCCACATGCTTAAATCAATTAAAATTCTTTTGAGCATCTGACTTTCATATAAGCGAAAAATACATACATAAGAAAATGGTGTATTTTATAATCCTAATACTATTTACAATCTTACTTGGAAGAAAGTGCAACCTTTAAAAGATAAAAGTTCCAATTATATTTAATCTTTCAAAATGAAAAATACGAGGGACACTCGTTAATTAATAACTACTCAAGAATTTATAGCATGCATACCCAGCTAATAAAATGTAGGATGGAAATGGGATATGCACCTCTTCTTTAACCTGAAATGACTGCAACCTTAAGCGCAATGCTGATTTTACATTAGGAGGCAAGCCTTGATATAAGGCATCCCTTGTATTAGGTGGCACAGAACTTGAGCGAGATACCTGATTAAATTAAAATGACAACTCAAGGTTACATTCACAAACGATTTGCTATCATTTTCTCAGATTCAGTAACACTGCAGTTGTGGCTTTAACAATTGTGAGTAGCATTATTCTTTGAAAAAATAAATTAAACTAATGTAAGGATTTTTTTTTCTTCTTTTACAACAGTGACCATTATTCTGAAGTGAAAAATAATATAGCTATCCAATAAAATAGATGCAAAATTTATCAAGACTCAGAATGACAATAAAATTCTTATAGCTATAATTGCGCTCCATATTGTGCGTTCTATCATCTTGATCAGAGTATATAGTTTGCCCAAGATTAAGGCAACCAAAAAATGAAGATACAATAGTATTACAAGGTAACTGCAAAACATGTAACATGTTTACAGAAAGGACCAGGGCGTGTAATTAAATTGGGAGCGGTCACTGGTCACTAGGTCAATGGTTCATTTGAACCAGATATACATAGAAGCATGTAATAAATATAATAACAGAAGCATTATAATAAGCATATAGCTGTTGTAGAGTGTTAGTGTTGCATGTATTAAGACAGATTCAAACATCAAGTATGGAATTCTCTTCACACAATATTCCAAGAACTGGTTCAATCCAAAAAACCAGTGCTGGTTTAGTGCCGATTTAACCCGGTTTAGAGTTGGTTCACCGGTTTGCTGCATAATGGGTAAATTGACAAGACGGACTGATTGGTGGTCTGGTTCTCAGTTGAACCAGTGTGACCGGCCGATCTGGTCTGGTTTTAATAACAGTGTACAAAACACCAGCAGAAAGAAGGAAGAGGTGAAAATGAAGACAGCGACTAAATGGATTCTACAACATCAAGGATTTCGCCAGAAGACTTCAAGAGTATTCTATTTTTCTCTTTTTAATTTTTTCCTTTCATGTGAGGTCAATATGTAAATTACGATCTTATTCATGCAATGTAATTAAGAAGCCAAACAAAGTAGGAAGGACCCAAAACAAAAAAAAATAAAGAAAAATTTGCCTCTCCTTACGGACAGGACTTGCTTTATAGTTTATAGTGTGTCTAACAAACAAACATGAAAAAGAAACAACTAACCAATCATATTCCATTAACATATTTAAAATTGTGTCTCCTAATGGACAAGCTTACCTTTATAGTATTCAAAATAAATAAATAAATAAAACAAAAAGAATAAAATAAAGATAAACCATATTCTATAAACTGTTTTAGTAATAATTTCACTTGGATAGACAAATGACCAGAACCTGGATAAATATAGAATCAAATTGATTTTAAAAATGAGGTAGGAAACCGCAAGATGTGGACAAAGTACTCAAATGATCAGCTCATCTTGCAGGATGCTTCATTTGCATTTAGAGGGGTAATGTTCTTCCCTCTGGTAACAACTTTTTATCTAGGACTAGATGATCATGACAAGGGAATGTAGAAAAGGAAGAGAAAGGCAAGAAAGAGAGTGAAGAGAAACATACAGCATGTTCAATCATCAGTGGAAATCTTGGATTCAATTATTAAAATAACAATTAATGCAGTTTATATAAGCAATCCTATTCGTCAACATATTAGGTTAAGCAACCTCTGAAAAATAGAATAGCTAATAAATAGTGACCCAAAGAGCTAGAATACAGAATTCTCAATATTTTACCTTAATATTGCTCAAAAAAGTTGTGAACAGAATTTCATAAAGAGGCAAGGGTGTTGGGGAAGACGGAGGCAGCGTTATATAGAAGTGGAATTGGAAATATCCAATATATTGGTGAATCGTTTCATTTCTATATCATTGTGATATGAACCCAACTAGACAGGTATATAGAAGGGATAAGAACAGAAAGGTTTGGGCTCAAAATACTGATGTGGACTCAAACATAAGGGGTGAAGATATTGAATATGGAGGCCCAAGTGCGGTGGTTGCTGGCCCAGGTGGGTTTGATGACCAAGATGCTCTCCAACAGAATGCTAGTGGGGGAGAGCAAGGTGAGGGGGCAAGTTAGTTATGCGGAAGTGGTTATGAGGAGCTGGGAGCAATTGAGGGAAGCACCTTTGGAGAATATTGTGGTTTGGAACCTTGGGAGAGAGTGAGGCCTCTCCAACTGCTTCACAACTATCCTTTACATTTTCTGCTTGGTCATTTTCCTTTCGTAATCCAGTAAGCTAGGTTTTCTTTGTAGCAAATTGTCTCTAGACCGTAATCGTTTCATTAAGAATATATGAAGAAAATATTGTTCAGACCTTGATTCTCTGTTTTCTGTGATTTTATTCTCATTTACCTTGAGTTAACTACGCAAAAAACAAGTAAAACCAAAACCACCATACCCCTGACATTGCCATAATTAGGAAAGCTGGGTTTAAGGTGAAAAAGGTTTTATAACACCACACAATTAAGCTTGTTTTTGTAAATGCTTCTGCTTCCCTGCTTTTCTTTTCCCTTCTCAAATTTTTGTTATTAACAACTGGACATAGTTAGAAGTAGAACAAAGAAGAAATAAGAAACAATATTGTAAGACCATGTTTTTTAACAGGGAGTATGAAAGATAATTTGAATGATAAGTATTGTAGATTATGTAATTTAAGGAAAATCTTTAACTCACAAGAGTATCAACTTGAGTGATAATGTTTGCATAATGCAAAGCAAGACCAGCAGACCCCAACTTCTTATGGTTGCCTTGAGAATCTTCTACTAGCTTTTCAGTATCTGCAAGGTTGAAAAGGAAAACAAGTATAAAAGACACGTTCTATTTGATCTGGCATCTTAACAACAACAAAGGCTGGTCTACATCTTGTCAGAAAAAGAAACAAACGATTATTAAATTGATTTGGACTAAACTAAAGTACCAAAAAGGTCAGGGCAGGGTTAGCAGATCAGAAAATTCATTTGCAAACAACGAGCATAGGATAATTTCAAAAACTTATGAGATGCAATTCTAATTGAGACAAATTTATGCCCACAACTTCACATCAAAGAATTGAAAGTAAACGAAATTTTGCATTTATAACTATTTCAATGAATGGGCCATGTTGTCCTTTGCTGAATTTTATGTCATGACAGCGAATAGTATACTTTTCCTATACGCAGACTCCAGCATGTTTGACATATACAAGCCTGGGAGATAACTTGATACCTCCTCCGTACCTCATTATCCATATTCAGGTTCAGGGAACAAAAATAAAGCATATACAGACACTTAGCTAATCATAATCAGTAATCTTTGCAATTCTTGAAAGCCTACCAGCACTACCAAATGCTTCGTGTATCTCCAAATGTAGAAAATTGACGATGTCTACAAGCTTTTCCATCACCTGCAGATACAACAATCAAATTATATATTTGTATGATAAGAAAACTGCTTAAGGAAAAAGGCTAAAAATAATTGAGTTTTCTTTATAGAAAAATAAATTTTACAAGAGGAAGACAAGGGAAAGTATAACTGGGGAAAAGAATATAAGTAAACTGAAACAACAAAAAAGAAAGTAAACATAATTAAAAGAATTCAGGAAAAACACTTTTCACATGCCAAATCACCAACAGTACAAGACCAAAAACTAATCATAAATTCCTATATTAAAGTTCGAACTTCTATCATAATAAACACTCGCTATAAAAATCTATAAGAAATAATACTGTCTTCTTACCTCTTCCAAAATCTTGGACCACAGCGATTTTTTCTTCAAATTTCTTACATGCTTCTTTTGACTCTTCAGTTCTGCTCTTAGAATTGCAAGGCTGTCTCCTACACATTACATAAACATTGATACCCTAAAAATAAGAAAGCTAATAGTGGTAACAAAGACTAACATAGATTTAACATTCTTTTCCTAAATTGTAAATATGTGGTCTAATTTTTGGACATCTGCACAAAGATTTAAGTTCCAGAGATAGCTTACAACATACTGAACTTGTAAAGGTAATAGCAAACTGATCAATCGTATAAAAGTCCAATTCCGCCATGCATTCCAAATTGTTGTCCACTTTGATAAGTATTATTATATTACACAAAACAGGAGGAAACAACTTCCTGCTAATTCTTCAACAAGTGCTTCATCTTCTGTCCCTATGCTTCAAAGAAAGGGCCTGTTCCAGTTCTTAATAATGAACTCTGGTGTTTAGACGGTTTGGAGGGAGAAAGGAATGCAAAACTTAGAGGTGGTGTGCAGTTTTGACAGTTCTCTGGTGTATGTAGTTGGAGTGGAATGCTCATGTTTTCCTGATTTCTTTGTCCATCACCAGTTACTACCATTATGGAAAAACTGATTTTTGTGATTTCTCTTTGGTGATGTGCCCATTACTTCTTTAAGAGAATCTAACTCTCAGATAGGAAGAGGGATTCAAGAGGTTTATTGCATTAATGAGATTATCTGTTGTTGTTGTTGTTGTTGTTTTCTTTTTTGGGAAAACTTCAAAAATCCCCCTACAAGTTTCCTTAAAATCACTTAACCCCCTTCCCGAAATTTTTAATCATTTACCCCCCTTCTTAAAATTTCTTTATCACTTACCCCCTAATTTTATTTTCCATCCAAAATTTTGTTAACAGAGTTAAATTTTTTAAAAAGTACCAAAATTACCCTTAATAGAAAAAAGAAAAACATAATTTCCTCACCAATGTAGTTTTAAACAAACTCACACAAGCAAGACATAATGTAGATCAATGATTGAATTCTCCCTCTACTCTCAATGACACAGAAAACAACGAAATAGCACATTCTGCATGTTTGGTTGGTAATATCATATGATTAAGGGAAAAACAAGGCATATATGAAGCACAGAATGTAAAGCTGAATGCATCTCCAAATAAATTTATAAAGTCAGATTTGTTGGTCATATAATAGCAGAAAAGGGAAGATCTAAATCTGATGACATGATGCCTCTTTAATCATTTTATTTGAACAATGACACCAACAATTGTGAGTGCGGTGTTTAATAGCAATGAGATTTGCAGGAAACAATTTTAATAATTACTAATTCTAACAAGGCTACCTTAAAGAAATATTCTGTGAGTTCGTCTAAAATTGCGTTTCTGAGGAAATTATGTTTTTTTCTTTTTCCTATTAAGGGTAATTTTGGTATTTTTTAAAAAATTGAACTCTGTTAACAAAATTTTGGATGGAAAATGAAATTAGGGGGGTAAGTGATAAAGAAATTTTAAGTAAAGGGGTAAATGATTAAAAATTTCGGGGAGGGGGTTAAGTGATTTTGAGGAAATTTGTAGGGTTTTTTTTGAAGTTTTCCCTTCTTTTTATTGTCGCTTTAAAGGAGGAACTTGTTGCTTGTACCCTGTCTTTCCTCTGTAATATAGAATTAACAACAACTGCAAATCCGATGGATCAACTCATACTTTTGGCGCACACTTACATAAATAACATATCGATCCTAAACAGAATAACTATTTTCAAATACATATTACAAGAACACAGGATTTAAAGACATTTGTAAAAGTAAACCCAGGCCAACATTTACCTCTTTGTGTGACATTTGTATTGTCCTCTTCTTGAAGCTTGCGCCGATAATCTTGATCAAATCTGTCTAGGGCATGCAATTCATGATATAATTCCTGCCCTCCAAGAAAATGTTAAACTAACTTAGGTTAAGTCTAAAAAAAAACCATTCGTGCAGCTTAAAGAAATAAAAACCCACTTACCATCAGGATGTCTATTTCTGCTCTTATTTTGAAGAAAAGGGAAGGGATATGATTAAAATCAGATCATGCCTCATATTTTAATTTATATGAATTCAAACTTTGACAACATCTGTGCACTCCAAGTTATAGTCATTCTCTTGTTTTCTTTGTTCTTTTATTAAGGAAGATTCCTTATAATCCTTTGTCACTCTAATTTTTTCTCTTGTGAAATTATTCTTTTATCAGAAGTATAAAATAAAATAAAATAAAATGATCTTCCATAAGCTTGCTTGCTGTTGTTATAGACCATCTAATGCTTTACATTTTGTTACTCAAAAATAGAATTGAAAAAGCATGTAATTAACTCAAACAAATGAGCAACTGATATCCAATGAATAGCACAGATGTTGTTCTCGGTTTTCACCCACACAACATGCTCATTTTTGTTGAGTTCCAAGTGGAAAAGTAAAATAAAAAGCAGATAAGTTCCATATCCGTGTAGCTTGATTATACGGTTGGATAAAATTGCTAAAAGCTTAGATTTCTAAGGATAATTTCATGTCCGACAAAAGAGTGACTAAAAAAGCTTATTCCAAATCCCAAAACCAAGCACCTATAAGACAATAAAGACACATTTTACTGATACAAAACATATTATTTTACCTCAAACTACTTGACCACAACATATCTCAATTTTCCATATCTGATTCATGATTTACTTTTTATAATATATGATACACCATAAGCTTAGACGTCCAACAAAGGGAATAAGTGGGATCCAAGAATTTTAAACTAAAACCAGAACACAATTTTACCCCAGTTCTTTGCAGACTGTAAGTTAACCACATTCCTTAATATTATATGATACTCAAATATACACTTCAATGAAGATACATAGAGTTATGAGTTTACACACAAATCCAAGGAAGAAGAGAAGTATAGGCACTGTTCCTTATAACAGGTGTACTCACAGCTGTATATTGAACAAAGGACATAAGTTGTTGCATCACAACCTCTGCCTCCTCTTTCAATTGCTTTTGTGGTGTAAGCTCTGAACCAAACCTAAATATCAACAAGGACAAAGCAAATCATAACTAACAAAATGATAGATGTAATTACAAGTAAAAATACGAGGTTTATGATTAAATCAATTCAACTACACTTACTTATCAAAATAACGATCCAGGTTGTGCCACTGAGGATCTTTACAACGATTCCCAAAACGCACAACTTCACCAGAAAATATTTTCAACTCTTCTCTGCCAAAATAGTACAATATAGTGATAACTTTAAGTGCAGATAGTAGCAGAAGAAAATAAGCTCCAAATCAAAGATAGAAAGGTGCTGTGCTAAGTTGGTCATGAAAATATTTACAATAATCTACCTCTTATCTGCTGCAGCAATTCTTAGGAGTTCATCCATATCTCTCGATATCAAATTTTGCACTCCTTCAGATGGTAGAACCACCTCTTTTAAATGTCTAATGTTCTCTTTTGAAAGAGATTGCATCAAATTGGCACCCTTAACAATTGTGTTTGCAACTTCGAAGGCTAAAATTGAAATTTTATTTCCTTTTGTTGTTACGCCCGATGTAAAACCACTACTATGATTCAAACTTGTCATACTACTACCTAGTGTGTCCAAAACTTCTACTGCCTTGCCAAGCCCGGCCGTACCAGCTCTGCCCAAAAGTGAACTCACTTCTGAAACCTGTAATACACCAAAAGATAAGACAAAAAGGCAATCCAATCTTTTTTTTTGGGGGGGTGGGTGGGGAAGGGGTACATAGGAGGCCTTATAGAACAGAAAGGGGGAAGGTAAAGGGACGTGTAGAGATCTAAACCATGACAACAAGTACGCTTCGATCTCTAAGACCAATGTTCAGTACCATGTGAGATATTAGGCTATTTGCTCATGATCAAAAGGGAATTTAATGTAATTAAAAACATAACACATGTAAACACTTTTCTATAAGATCATATTATTATTTTTGCTAAACTCTACCCTCTTTTATGAACTGTTGTCTCTATATCATAGGCATAGAGACCACCAAAATATCTAGAGTACTAGCCACAAAATCTAGATTTGTGGGGGGAAAATAAGACGGGAAAGAAAGAAACTAATCAGATAACAAAAAGAGATTTTATTAGAAGAGATAGTGCAAAGTGGGGGCATAAGGTATCACTCCCTAGTATAAGCCATTAGATTTCATCCAGAAGGAGGCTGAAAATATAAATCTGTACCAAACAAATTGCAATGGCTGAGATTTCTGTAAACTCTAGCACTATATTCTAACCACAAACAGCAACTGCCACAAAAAAATGCACTTATTGCTCCCAGGAAAGGAAAACAACCTATTGCAAAGTCTCCAAGGATGTCTGAGTATAAAATCAGATGACTGCAACCTCCACATCTGAAGCAAATCATTTACGTTATTTCCATCAAGTATCATAGTTCAAACAGATACCACTACCTTAGAAGATTTTCCATAAACAATTATTAAAAATCCGGTTCTAATTGACTGCAGTTCTCTAGTGTATTTGTTTGAGTGTTAGTCCTTGACATGGTATAAGAGTCTCTATAACCCAAGTGGTCAGGAGTTTGATTCTTGATGTATCCATTGTTCTAAATAAAGTTTAATTGGTTGGTGTTAGAGATATAAAAACAATTCATATGCTTTTCCACCTAATAGCTTAAGCTTTTGGGAGACTTGATCTTTGACAAAGTGGAGTGCATACATTTTACGGGTGTTTTTTTGCAACTGAATTTGCTTTGAGATTTATTTCATGGCTTCACTCAGATGCTCTGCTCATGCCTTTTTCAAGAGAGTTTCCATTTCTGATATGCAGACAGTTTAGTTGCAATCTAGATTTAATCCTTTTATATGTTCCTTTTTTGAATGATATCTTATCCTCCCCCTAATTGTACTTCCCCTATTTTCTCCCAAATAAAACTAATTTCTTTGACACAAAAACAGCTTTTCAGCCAAAAGCCTCATCACGGCATTTTGATTACAAGCTTTTCCAGATGCAAAGTAAGCAAATCCAAACACGGAAGATATAGAAAGATCAAACAAGAGAATGGCAACTTAACTTAGCAGCAGCTTGCTTGGATTTAGCTAATCTAGATTTATGTGACAAAGCCCTGGACAGGCGAGGAATCCCATCATTGATATCATCAGCACTCAGATCATATGCAACTTTTTCCAATCCGGTAAACGAAAATGATTCTCGTTTATGCTTATCCAACTCATCATCAAGAGGATGCATAGTTGAATTGCTATTTATATTTCCAGGATGTCCAAAAGACTGATAAGTCACTTCAGGCTCATTATTAGCATGGCCATTTGCATGTCTCGAGCTTTCACTAAGAGCATTATCTGCAGCCACACCATCTACGGTGGCTTTCCACGACCTTGAGCAAATACCACCCATACTATGTTCAATTGCTTGTGACTATAGTTTTACTCTCTCTTTGTCTGTATACAATGTCCATACAAAACCCCCTATAGCTTCATTTTGCTAAGGTGTTCAAATGACAAAACTGAACTGAACTGAACTAAGAAGCAGCAAACTCAAAACACAACACGGTCTTCAATTCACAGGAATGTTATAGTCAAGGCACAAATTTTGATTATACCAATTCTGATCACTTTTACAGCTCCAGTCCATCAACTCTGTTCAGGTCAAGAAATATGAATTAAAAATTCACAAATTCTGAGAATAAAAAAAAAAATACACACACAAGACAAAAATGAAGAAACAACAACAGCAACATCCAGTGGAAAATTAGAGATGTCCAATAACTAATTTGATAAATTATTTTTTATAAAAAGAAAAAACCCATGAACCAAAGTTAGTCTACACAACCGATAAGAGTTATGGATCCAACATAGATAGTTGATGGGGTAGAGAGGTAGGTACCAGCAACAGAGATCTGTGAGAAGTTGCATGTGCGCCATTATGAGGTGCAAGAGAGACTAATATGGCTATGGAGGGTCAAAGGGATCGGAGAGAGATTGCTCTCTCTCTCTCTCTAAAACCGCAGAGGTGGAACAGGAAATGCTGCCACACGCAACACAAAAGCTCAGAAGCAGAATCTTTTTTCTTCTCTTTTCTCTCTCTATTTTCGGCGATGGTCAAAACACAGACACAGAGCACACAACCCCACTACGCCCACTCCAATTAACGTTGTTTTGACCGTAGTGAAAAATGTTTTTCCACTTGGCCAAAAACTAATCATATGATGGAGCTGGTTCGTCTTCTTTTTTTCTTATTTTTTTTTACCACTTGCTCTCCAAATGACAAGTATCGCCTTTATTATGAAAATTGAAAATTATTTATAGTATGATAGATACATGTTTTGTTTTTTTATAATTAAAAGTTTGTTGACAGACAACATTGTCCAATTACAAAGTTAAATTATGCTACTTGTTTTAGGAATTCAACTTAGAAGGTCAAACTTTTCGGTAAACATGTTAATCTTATTACTTGGTTGTTAAATTCATTGTTAACAGTTACTTTTTGAAGCATTTGTTTCCTTTAAATAGTACAAAATGTTTTAAGAGATTACTTTATCTCTAGCTTTACTTATATTTTGATTTCATTTTCTTTCCTGCAATTTATCATGTACTCGATTTTTTTAATTTTTTTTTCTCTTGTTAAAGTGTTTTTTTTTGAAATAGTTTATTTTGCTTTTAACGCAGCATCATTCTTCAAAAGTTTTTTTTTTTTTGTCCATCGTCGCCATATCTGCATTAATCCATCTCTCTTAAACACATAAATCACACGTCAAAATAAAAAAATCAATGTGAAAGAAATATAATTTATTTTATTTCGGCATTTTGTTCAAATAGTGTTCAGCATTTCGGTTTGACAATTATTTTAAAATTTAAATGCTAGAAAAGAAAAACTAAGCTTTTATGGTACAATTTTTTAAAAATTGATTATAAGTGAATTTTACGTTTATGGTATTTTTCTGTAAGGTCATCTATGTCATAATAACCCAACATTTACCCTTTTTAAAACTACGTCCAATGACAGCAGCAGCACCATTTTTGTTTTTGCCAGAACGGAATTTACAGTTAGTAGAAAACAACACAATTCTTAATTTTCTTTCTTTTTCTCCAAAAACGCAAATTCAAATTGAATCAGGTCGCACTTCTCGGCGGAAGTGATTTTGGGAGGCGAAAACAAGATTTTCTCCACTCTCAATGCACATCCATAGCACGCAAACTTGGATATATCGACGACAGGACGAGGCACAATGCAACTCCGATTCCGCACAATCTTGAATTAAGCTTTCAATTCTCTAAAGCAGATTACGTTTCCTCTTAGACAGAGCACTTTAACAAGTATTCCAACGAACTGAAAAACTTGATCAGATACGTAGTCACAGAAAATTTGGTGAAACTTCAAGGAAATTTCTTATGGATTAATGACAAAACAAAAAGAAGAAAAGACGGAGAAAACTATTTCTCAATTATTTTCCTTGAACATGGAGTGGTATCTCCCTTGTCAGGTTGTTGTTAAATCCCAAATGGCTTCATATTTTTATTTCTACGCTGTGCTTGCATATGGCATCTTTAGTTAAGACAGATGAACGTTAATATTTCTTTATCCAACTTTTGTCAATATCTAGCCATGGACAAGCAATAATCAACACTCTTACGGAAGTTTCTGAAGTTGGCACCTAGTCTACATGTCAAAGAATGGTTTGGTGGGTTATTTAAGCTGTTACAAAACTACGGGAACCTTACTGGGAAACCCCATTAAGTCATCACATGTAGGAGTCTAGGACCAGAATGTCGGGCTATAAAATTGCAGTTTGTCAGCTTGTAGCAAATGCAAACAGGACTGACTACCTTCAATTGTGCCCACGTAATCATCGCCCGTGGAAATCTAGCCAGCTCTCATATATAAACCAGACAAAACGAGGATCAGACAGCCCTCATCCTCATGCGCTGGCAAACTACACATGTCACTTAGGCACTAGAAGAGAGTCGAAAAAAAACAAAATAAATTTGAAGGGAGGGAGTGAGATGACTGTAAATGACCATCTCAATTCTCAAGACCAACATCACATCACATCACATCTTCAGCATCAATAACTGGGGGGATATACACAACTTCAGTAGGATGTCGTTATTAGCTTTATGCATTAAAGCCAATGGTATTCTCCCGGCAAAAAACGGGGGATGGTAAGAAGCAGGAATAAGAGAAAGGAAGAGAACGATGGAAATTAGATTGTTGTAGTAATTATGCCCTTCTGTTCCCCAACATAATTATAATAATATAATGAAAACGATGCTGATATTTGTTACCTATCCCCTGCCTGCAATTACACATGAAAGCTTGAGATTAACATGAGTTCAGTGAAATTCATAAAATCCCCAGAATGCTAATGCTTCAAAATCAGCTTCCAGGAGACATAAACATTGCAGGACCCAAATGGAAAGTGAAGGAATTGAAAGTTGAAGCAGATTAACATCCTTTGGTCCAGCACTGGATTTACATCAGACAAAATACCAATTAATCACACTAGCAAAAGAATAATTTTATCAAGGATATAATAGAATTTATAGGGTAAGAAAACTGACGTATAAATCCTATCCTTTATAAAAGGATTTCATGAGCTGAGCAGTTTATAATATTTGCAAGACTACAAAGAGAACAGAAGTAAAGGACGTACACTCCTCTTCTCGTTAATGTTGAGATACAAGGTCTTCCAGTTCATCTATGATAGCTTCATAGCAGAAAATATACTGATCCTGATAGGTTGCAGAAAGAGTCACCAAAAAATTCAAAGAGAAAGAATATACAAGGAAAAGGCAAGATCACAATAGTAATGTTAGGATATAAAAAATATTTAATAATGTGAAAAATATTTCAACATAGTATCAGAGTAGGACCATCCTCCATGACCTGTCTCGTCACTGTTCCCTGCCGAGTTTCCTAAAATCCAGAGTTTCATTTTATCTTCATGACCAATTTCTTCCTTCCAATTAGCCATCTTTTAGTCAGTATCATCTTTTGGGCAACCTCCTCTCCACTGTCCCTATTGCCTGCCACCCTCTGATGACATTTTGGCAATCATTCTGACTGGAAACACCACCATTGGCCTTTTCACATCTAAATTGGCCAATCTCCAGTGATTTCAAGCTTAACCAACCTTATGCTGAAATCTGCTGCTTCTCTATTGGGCCCTAAAGCCCATTTGACAAGGTATATCACAGGAAGAGGAAAGCCCCATTGATTGGGGAAAATGGTAATATAGTAAAGGGCAATGAGGAAGGAAAGTTTGTTATGGGAGAAGCCACGTGGAGTGCTATGAATGGAGAAGAGGAAGTGGGGAAATGTGGGGAGGGGATTCCTTGAAAGAGGAGATGTTATAAGGCAGTTATACACGGAGAAGGAGATGCGCAAAAATATTGAGAGTGAAGGGAGTGGAGCTGCTGAGCGTGGTGCTTAGTTGCTACGTTCCTGAGGTAGTCTCAAGAGGAAGCGGGTAATTCTCTGGAGGGAGGGAGGGAACATTGGGATAGGGAGCCAGAACTGTAAAACAGGATCCTGTCTGGGATCAACTCAAGTGACTGGTAAACTGAGGCCTCCTGAAACAAAGGGCTTCTGGCAAGAGGGCTAGAATGTGACCTTCCTTAAGGTTTTCCTTGGCTTGTAAGCCAGTAGTAATCCATTTTGTTTCTTACTTCCTTAGAGTACTAATGGTTGGGGGAGCCTCCTCAAATCTTTTATCTCGCCTTAATCACCTTCTTACTCTACATGAAAATTAGCAATACGAGCCTACTTTCCTAGTAATAGACAATTTTTCTTATGTAAACAAAGTTAGAGATTAATATATTCAAATGAGAGCAAGGTTCCTCCAAACTGTGATAGTAATTTGTGGAGACATCCTTGTCTAACTATCCAGCCCAGTTCCTTGCAACACCTGCCTTCATTACCATCAAACCTGTCCCGTGTTAGATTTAAAAACTTCTTGGCTTTTTATTTAGTTTGGAAACAGAAACGAGAAGTAGGAGCTTTCTTTCCAAGTAATAAATAATTCCAGCTTTGTCAACAGAAAGAAAGAGATTAATGTATTCTAAACTGAAGGAGAAAAGGGTGCCTTCAAACTTTTAATTTGTAATTACATCCTTGCCAAAGGATCTACCTAGTTCCTTGCAACAACCAACCTTGTTACCATCAAACAGGACAGGGGTACCTTATCATAGCTGTTCTTAGATTTCATAACCTCTTGCCATTTTATTTAGTTTAGAAATGGAACTTAATTAATATGTGGTCTAGCTAAATATGTGCCATTTCATGCAAAAGAGTACATTCATTAATCATAATTAAATATTAAATTAGCAAAGCCATCTACCTGGGTCTGAACCATTCCAATACGCTGGGACCTAAACACAGCTATTGTATCAGCAATATCTACAGCAGACATATCACCAGCAAGTATTCTCTGAATTGTGTTGTGAATTGCGCAGTATGTTCCAGTTCTACCAATACCTGCACTGAGTGAGAGAGTTTGTCTCAGACAAATATGCATGTGATTTATAGTCATCATAGCCATAAAATGAATAAAGGAGGAATGAGATGAACCTGCAGTGCACCACTATAGGGCCAAGGTTTGGTGGTAAATGGTATAATCTTTTCAAAATTTCACGCACAGCAAATGTATCTTTGGGAACTCCATGGTCAGGCCATTCAGGATATTGAATATGCATAACAGACAATGGTCTATCTTCTACCTGCAATAATATCAACCAAATATTTATATGAACCAGAATGCTAGGCATCTTGAAGGTGGAGAGAAACTGAGTGTCTTCCAAAATCAAAACAAAAACTTGTGACGATTTTTTTGTTTTGATGGAAAAAAAAAATTATTAGGGAGAGAACAGGATATCTTCCAAAAAGCAGAATCCCATCTATATAGCCTGAGATGAGTAATATTTCAGGCTGATATGTATTGATGCAATTGGCCTTGGCAGCACAAACCAAATTAGAATTTGGCAAATTAGTTTTCAATGATTAATATCCAGTCGGCTTTCAATGAAGACTAAATCTATTTATGTTGTCTTTGTGTCTAGATAGCTCAACACCAAAGTACTATCTTATAGCAATAAAAGAGAAGATAGAAAAATAATGATAAAAGAGCAGACACTGCTCTTCCAACTTGACTTGGTATGCAGCACATTTAGAAAACAGAAAGTGGAAAGGTTGTATTGTTTCTTCTCTAGAAAAAGAATTTTTATTTGAAAGAAATGGGGGAATATACAGCTAAGGGGAGGGGAAAAAAGACTCCAAATCAGAAAGAAACTAAAAATTAGAAAGAAACAAGGTTATGTGGTTCAAAGGTCATTTATCATAATTATCGTATTTCTCCTTCCTCAAAGTTTAAGTCACATCACCTACCTATGGAAGACTTATATAAGCGCAAAAACTATGTACACAACCAGCAAACTTTGCAAAGCTATATGTTGTTATTTTATAATTAGAAATAATTACTTTGAAGAGTGTCACTTCTTGTATATTGATAGAACCGATATTTCTTTATCTGAAAATATTATTAACCTCCAAATACAAGAGTAACATCCAACCACTAAACTTCTAATATAATCTAGCTCTAAAAACACCCCTCCCCCGGAATAACATGAGCACAACCTATCATTCTATTAAACTCGCACCCTTAAATTTGGGAAGGCCTCAGCTTCTGGTATTACAGCACTACTGTTCAGAGAGATAGTATCAAGAAAAGCATTCAGGTTTACTATTACTATAAAAGTTCAAGGTATCTAATACTAAGAAAAGTTCTGATATTCAAGGCCTTAGAGTGGACTCAGAAGTATTACAGCAAAACAATTATGAACAAAGGCCAAGAATTAGATGGAATTATAAAGTTTTCAAGAAAGAGGGGATTCTACTCAAATCTCCCCTGCCCCTTAAATTAATTATCAGCCATGTCAGTCTGTAAAGAAAGATATATAGCCCGAACAATCATTATAAGTGGAAAAATCATCTCACCTCTCTATGGTTCACCTCTAAATGGCGCAGCACCAGTGAATTTTCAGTAGTTTTCATCCATTTACTGATAATAGAGATATTACCAAATTCTCTAGGTCCATCCTCAGATTGAAAATAATCTCCACACTTAACCATCTATAAAAAAGAGTTATGAAAAAAAAAAAAAAAAAAGAACAGAAAGTATATTAAAATGTATATATACATTGATTGTAAAGGGTAAGTAAGCAAGCACCTTCTCATTGTCGACCAACCGAGTAAGCATCACAATTGCAGGGCAGTGATACTGCATAATCATTTCCCAGAAATCCTCATAAGTGTGTGGCAGCGGGCCTTGTGTGGCTATAAACTGGGATACAATTCCAGGGATTGAGATCTACAAACACACATCGAAGAAGAGAAGCACTTGAGATGTTCAGTCAAACTAAGAATATAATCTTCCAATAGCTTTTTGAGACCAAATCATCAAATAAACACAAAATTAATAAATTTCTACCGAGACAAAGCTTGCATTGATATACCCCAGTGCTGCAGGTCTATAATCTGTACTTGATTTAAGAACAACCCTGTTCGTGTCAACTGAAACAAGAAATGGTAAATTTCATTTTTCTCAAATACATGCAATTAACTTAACCCTTAAGCATGGTTAGTGGTAAATTTACATGGTAAAACGTCTGTGTATCTGTTTTTGCTCAAATTAACAGCATCAAGAGCTACGGTGCATCTTCTCTTCATCTCGCTTGGTGTTATCCTATTCGCCTGAAATCACAACTCTTAATCTTTTGATATGATGCGATAATCGTAAATTAGGGGGGTAAAGATAAGATTACTGAACCTGCAAGTGCGCAAACTCTTGGGAGATCCTGCGAGGAGTGTGGAACTTCTCCTTCAACAAGGAGAGCGCTTCGGTGCAGTACTTGACCTGATCCGAAGTGAGGGGGATTCGAGTCGGGTAATCGGAGGAGAAATTCAATTTCTCGCGAGAAACTAAGGAGGAGGTAGTTGCGGGATTGCCGGCCATGGCGGATCTCCGACGAGGACGAGAGCGGGTAGAGAGGAGGTTCCCCAGTTCCAGGTTCCAGGTTGCGCTGAGTGGATTTGTAATTTTAGTATTCTCACTTCACCGAATCACTGTGGTGATGATGGACTCACGAGTCACGAGTGCCTTTTCAAGTCTTTTGGTCTTCAGCTTTAAATTAAACTATAGCAATTTTGTAATTACGATAAAACTGTTTTAAAAATAACATGAGTCACGACTCACGAGTGCCTTTTCAAGTCTTTTGGTCTTCAGCTTTAAATTAAAATATAGCAATTTTGTAAAAGATAGATAAAGGAGGAATGAGAGAAATGATATAAGTTATGGACAAACACTCTTCCCATTTTATAATTACAATAAAACTGTTTTAAAAATAACACTAGTCAAATTAATTTTTATGAGTAAATGTCATTTTTGGTCCCTAGCAATATCCATGAAACTCTTTTTGATCCCTAACAATATCCATGAAATTCTTTTTGGTCCCTAGCAATAAAGAAGGACATCATGTTCCTTAAATTTTATAAATTAAGCCCACGTTAATCTTTCTGTTAGTGGGACTCTAACGCCGTTACTAACATCTCTGACGTGTACAATTAAATTGGTGAGTCACCATGAAGAAATGACATCGCTTGATACTTTACTTTTACTTTTTTTATCTTCTTCTTCTCTCCGAGGAAAAAAGATAGCAGCGAAAATCTTCTGAGAGTGGATTAACAATTAACACATTATTCTCTTTCTGAATCTCAATCATAAAAGACATTGATTATGTCTCCGTGTAATGCAAAAACATCGATGAACTTCTGAACATTTGTTACAGTTAAAATTCAAAGCTAGATATTTGATCATAACTTCAGTGGAACAAACTATGGCAAAACAATGCATGTGGAGAAAAAGAGTCACCTACCTCGTGAATCAGAGGTGTCTTCACCGTCATTCTATGCAATATAGTTACAAAGATCCAGAATCTTTTCTTCATTATTAACTCTTAACCACAGCAACATTTCATAGTAACCCAGTCTTGTAGTTGAATTGGGATTCCCATCTTTGATATCATCACAGAAAAATTGAAACTCTTCAACCATTCGCATGTCAATTATATACAAAAAAGTGGGCCTTATATTTGCTCTTCTGGCTGTAAACCTTGTTCAACCATTCCCCTGGCCTTAGCTATACATATTTCTACCAATGCATTGTATCCTTTCATGCCTGGTTGTCGCCCCATTTTACCAAACAACTCAAGGGTGGCCTCTGTTCCTAACATCATTGCACATAATTTAATTAACCTATCAAAGCGATTTCCTTGTGAAAATTCAAACACATATTTCTTTTTCTTTTCACGAGAATGATCTTTCTGTCGCAGTTTTATATTGCTTTGACATATGTTTGGTAACCAGGATGTTTCACACTCCTTTGCATCATCAATTTCCTCGGAATCAGGTCTCTTGTCTGACTGACCACCTAAAATAAGAAGTAATACACCGATATAATTAGCCTTTTAGACAACAGGAAAGTGAGTTCTTTATATTACACTCCCAAACCACCCCAAAAAAAAGGTGAAAAGAAATGTCAATGAGAGTGGAAATTATGAATTAAACTACAAAAGTAGAATTGCTTCCAGCTTCCTCAGTTTTTCCTCATTATCCCAGAGAAAAAAGATAACGTATATTTAGACATTTTAACAAACACTTATCGTGGAAAATAGAAGTAATATGCTTAAACACCGCATTACACGAATCATCTGCACCAAAATATCCACAAAAAATATTAAAAAAATGAGATTTTTCAACTCAAATTGTCCAACAACACAGCATCCTCCAATAAAACAATACCCATTAACATAATGAGTCCGATTCTAAAACATCGAGAAACCATTTCGCTCATTGTTCGTTTACTAGCACATTTGTGGTTTATATAGTGAAAAGGGTAATCCACCTCAGCTAATCATCCAAGTTCAGCCATGTCCTTTCCCACCTTCGATTTCTCAATTTTAATATTTACATAATTCCATTTAGACCATTACCATGTTTCGATTTGGCAGGGTTAAATTCAAAGTATTGAGTAATTATGGAAATGATCTCAGCAGCAGTGCAGCACAAACAGTAAAGGTTCACCGGTCGAAGTGAGGGTGAGATCTTGCAGTCATCCAACTTAACATAATGATAGAGAGTGTGGAGTTTTGCATGAAGGTCGTAACGATGGAGCTGGAGAATGGTAAACCAGGTAACGAACATGGGTGGTGTTGGTGGGGACCTATATTGGAGAAGAAAAAAAAAAAAAGTAAGGTGGATGGACCCAAAAAAAAATTATAACAATATATTTACTAAATCAAGAAATTACAAACACTAATTCAAGATAAAATGTAAAAATTAAACACCAAAAGACCTCACTCACTTTCAAGCCAATAGACTTAGGCCAAAGAGATCCCAAGAGATCCTTTCCCAAAACTCTACCCTCAATATTCTAAATACATTTGCATAATGAAAACCTCTCCCCAAATGTCTATATATACTAATCCTAATTAATTGGCTTGGATATTTATTGAAGGCCCATCATAATCCTAATTAATGGGTTTGGATATTTATCGAAGACCCAACTAATTAATGGACTTGGATATTTATTGAAGGCTCATCATAATCTTAATTAATGGGCTTGATTACTTTATTGAAAGCCCATCAGGTACCAAAAGCTGTCGTTTTTTATCCAGGTGGATATTCCTTCATCGTGACTCAACAATTTAATGGTACACGTCAGAGACGTTAGTAACGGCGTTAGAGCCCCACTAACAGAAGAACTAATGTGGGCCTAATTTGTAAAGTTTAGGGACCACGATGTCCCTTTTTTATTGATAGGATCAAAAAGGATTTCGTGGACCAAAAAAGTATTTACTCTTTTGTTATAAGGAAATAAAATTTACCTTTTCACATATATTTGTTTTAAAATTAGAGTAAATATCTTTTTTGGTTCAAAACGGACCCATTTAGTTGAAATCGTGGTCACTAACAAATTCAAAAAAAGACCCACATTAGTCCCTCAAAAGGAATAAAATGGGTTCACTTTGAATTTCTTTGGGACCACGAATAGCCTTTTTATTTGCTAGTGACTAAAGCGGACATCGCAAAATTTGTTGAGGTCCAGAAATGTGGTATTTACTCTTAAAATTATTATTATTTTTTGGTGGAAGACTCTTAAAATTATTTTAGTTAAACTAAAAATAAAATAAGATCATTTTCATATATATATATATATATATATATATATATATATATATATATATTACATGAGTTTGATATTTCTCTTATTATAGAATATAAAATTATCTCCTATATATATATATATATATAAATGTGAGGTCCATATGGGGTCATGTGAAGAGAAGAGAAAGAAAAAAAATGAGCCTCGCACACTTTCATGTGTGTAAGAAATAATGTTATCTCCTATAACATAAGAAACATTAAACGCTTATTAGTATTATTATTGTTAGGGAAATCTTTTTTTTATGTTAATGTAGATAAGTTATCTTATGTTAGTGAAACAAAATAATAAAAGGGATCCACAAATGATTTGAGAGAAAAAAAAAAGTGGGACCCACCTGTTCGGTCATAGAGAACCGTATTGCTATACCGTATGGTATGCGCTCAGATATACCCTAGAGATAGGTAACCAGATTGGCTTATAGCCAATACTCCAATCACTACGCACAAGCAATAGGCTTATAGCCTAGACGTGGGTGTGTGCACAGTGTTGGCAGCAATAATAATAAATAGGTTGAAAAAGTGTGTACATGGGGTCTTAAGCCTTGTATTTATAGGGGTTACCTCTTGGGCTGTGTGTAGATATCCCAGTTGTAATAGGATTCAACTCCTTTTTTGTTGGGATATGGATTCTATCCTTATTAGCTTTATCACTTCATATTATTAGGATAATTGAGTAATTATCCTTTAAGGATCCTTGGGTAGGTGGTTAGGATATGGAAATATTCCATAACACCACTTTATTATGTGTGTAGGAATTTGAGTTATCTCATGTTGAATGAGAGAAATATAAATCTTATTGTTAATATAAGATTATATTTTTCATATTATAAGAGATAATTTTATCATGTACATAGAATTATATGAGGATCATTTTTTTTTCATGTTCTTTTGACATGGACCAATATGGGTCCCACATATTTTTATATACGTGTAAAAAATAAAATTATCTCGTGTAACATAAAAAATATTGAAACTCTTGGAAACTACAGGTATCATTCATCGTGAAACCATAATAAATCTAGAGCGAATTGTGTGTAATTTTAAAAGATGTAAAGTTATGTCATTTTAAGAGAGAGAAATAGATAGATAAAGGAGAAGAGAGAGTTGACAAAAAAAAATAAAGGTATGGGTCACATATCTTTGTGTGAGTGAAAGGATATAAGTTGTGTCATTTAAAAGAATAAACACTTTTCTCATAAATGTATTCCAATTCTGCATTACAAATTATTAAAAAAAAGCTCCTTAACAGTTATGCAATGTGTATTTGAATTAACTTATTTTGGAGTAAAAAAGAAGGGTTTTATAAGAGTTATGTCGTAGGAAAAGTGATTGTGTAATGTTATAGATATTCGTTTTGCGTGCCAGAGTTTTTTTTTTTTTTTTAACAGTTATACATGTGTGTGTATTTGAATTAACTTATTTTGGAGTAAAAAAGAATTAACAATTTTCAAAGAGAGCTTTAAATTTTATTTTATTTTTTCCTTAAATTACTTGAAACGACACCAATGGGAAATGGAGTAGCAAGAGTCCAGGAAAAAGATACTAGTATACTACTTTTCCAACAGCAGACGGTTATACATGTTTTTATAAGCATGGAGCAGAATCAAGTATACAGATAAACCACATGTAACAATAATCAAGAAACAATCCTTAATGTCACAATAAAATAGGAAAGAGTAATGCTATAGGTCTGATATTAAAAATGATGAAGTCGTGTTATCTGTGTTTCTTCTAAAGCCAATGAAGAAGCCTCAAGTCATCAAAGATGAAGATGTGGAGCAAGTTGGAACTGATGAGGTTGCAATAGTGGACATAGAAGTGGCATTGCTATTGATTCCACTAGAAGATCCAACTGTAATGGATTTTGGGGCTGGTGGCATCTCAATATCTGTCACACCTTCTAGCATTTGCAAAACTTTGCCCATAGTTGGCCTCTGAGAAGGATGCTCCTGTATGCACCAAAAACATGCCAGAAGCACTCTTTTTGCTTGCTCCAAGTTTACTTCTTGGCTAACCAGTCTGCTGTCAATAACTCCCATGATGTTACCTTTCTCAAACTCTTCATATGCCCAAATGGAAAACTTTTTTCTACTTTTTTCTTCTGAGATTTCAAAGTTCCTCCTACCACTCACTATCTCCAACAAAACCATACCATAACTGTAAACATCAGATTTGGAAGTTATGGGAAGATTTGCAAGCCATTCTGGAGCTAAATACCCTCTTGTTCCTCTCACACTTGTCAAGGTTCGGTGCCTATCCGTGGGATTTAAGAGCTTTGCAAGGCCAAAATCTGATACTTTTGCATTGTAATTCTCATCTAAAAGAATGTTTTCAGGTTTTACATCACAATGGACAATGCAGTTTCTACACTCCTCATGAAGGTATGTCAAGCCCCTAGCAGCACCCAGGGCAATGTTGAAACGATAGCCCCAGTTCAACAATTTTCCTGACTGTTCTTCATTGACAAAAAGAAAATTATCAAGAGATCCATTCTTCATAAACTCATATACCAAGAGCCTATGACGCCCTTCAGAGCAAAAACCAATCAGCCTCACTAAATTCAGATGATGTGTACTACTTATGGTAGAAACTTCCATCCTAAACTGTTTCTCACCTTGCTCAATGCCCTCAAGTTGCTTAACTGCAACAACAGTTTTATTAGCAAGAATTCCTCTATAAACAGCACCAAATCCCCCATCACCAAGTTTCTCCTTGAGCCCCTTTGTTGACCTTTGGAGCTCCTTATAAGAGAAATGGACCGGTGCACCAGAAGCATACTCAAGAAGAGCATATTGAGCAGCAAACCCTCCAAATCCCGGGCTGTTTCTACAGCACCACAACCATAAACCACCCTCGAAGGCAAGGAAACCTAAAAGGGTACCCAAAACAACTACAGCAACTATCCAAGCATGTACACTCCAATCCTTCCCCTGGCCAGCATTATCTGACAAAGGTGGTGAGTTTGGAGCCAATGGTCCACAAACCTTGATATAGGAAGTGCTAGGTAGAGCAGGATTATGATAGCCACTAATAAAATTTGTTGTCTTTATGTAACACAGTCCAGTTCCATCTGACAAGGAAGTAGAAGCCGAACAAGAACTGGATGCAAGACAATTTCCACTGCAAGGTGATATACCAATGAAAAATATCTCAGGATTAATCAAAAACACAGGAGGATATGTCAAGAATCGAGTATGGTCCACTTGCAACATAGCCTCCTTCCCTACACAATCAGCAAGCCTCACCTTCCTCTCACACCCTTTCCTACTATCATTTGGATCAACCATCTCAAAATTCTGAGATGGACATCCACAAATAGGGTTGGAAGCACTATAACTACAAATACCATTATTTCCACAGTAACCAAAAACATCACATTGATCCTCAACAGCAACCCATCTCACAGTCACAATCCCGCTACCTCTCTTAGAACTATAAATCCTCAAATTCCCATCACCATCCAGCTTCAAAATCCTCAACACATCACTCCCTTCGGCATAGTCACTGCTGTAAGCAACCACCACAGGAGCAGTAAAATTCGGATCAAAAAGCTGCAAAATTCCCACTGATTGCAACCCCAAAACAGGTGAACTCAAATTCACCACGCTCGTTGAAGAGTTCAAGCCTTGATCCCAATAAGGCACACTATCACTCCATTTGAGGGTGAGATTCCCGGACCTAAGAACAGAAAAGGAGTACAACCCAGAACTCAAAACCATACCAACTGTAAAGTTTTGGGACGGCACAATGGTATCAGTGGGGTTGTCAAAGCTTGACCACACAGTGCCAGTGCCATTGGAGAGAACCAAGTTTCCATTGTCATGAAGAATTGCAGAGGAAACACCCATGTTGGAAGTTCCAGAGTCCCACACGGTGGAGCCCGACCCGTTAACAAGGCGGAGGTTTCCGGCGGAGAGGAACTGGAAGGATCCGCCGGAGTCCACGGTGGCGCCGTTTCCGGCGGACCATACGGCGGGTACGCCACCGGAGTAGACAACGGAGGCGATGAAGGACGGAGGGGAAGTTGAGGGTTGGAGAGGAAGGAAGTGGAGTGAGAATGTGTTGTTGGGAGAGGACCAAGATTGGGTGGTGTTGGAAGCATAGAGGGTTGTGCCTGGTAAGATGGTGGTGGTTCCTGCAATGGTGGAGATGAAAATGGAGAAGAAGACAAAGAACAGTAGCAGAGGGTGTTCTTGTGTTTGGAGCATCATTTCTTATTTTTATTTTTATTTTTTTTAGAATGAAGTAAAAACTAAAAAAAATTGGTTTGAAACAGACGAGGGTTGATAGGGGAAGAAAAGAAAAGAAAAGATTTTTTTTTTTTGGTACATAAGAAAAGAATTTAACTTGGAAGAAAGCGTGGTTTGGGGGAAGGGTATGAACATTTTTTTCAACCTTGACGTGAGTTTTCAATTCTGTGTTTTGATTTTGGTCGGATAGTCAATTAGTCATGCATGGTATGAATGAACATTTTTTTCAACCTTGACGTGAGTTCTCAATTGTGTCTTTTGATTTTGGTCGGATAGTCATGCATGGCATGAATGAGTGGACTTTCTTGAGCATGGTGGGATTAGTTTTTTTTTTTTTTTTTCACAAGCTGCTTTTTTTTAGCAAAAAAAAAAAAAAAAAACACTTCTTTGTTTGGATGCCTACTTAAAAAAAAATAGAATTCATAAAAAAAAGTTAAAAATTTACTTTTTTTTTTAAATAAAAATTTTATCTTTTTAAAAACAAAAATTAAAAGTCAAATATATTTTTCAAAAATCAAACATTTTTAAAAAAAATCTAAATAGTTGTAAACTTTTATAGAAAGTAGTTTTGAAATAAAGAGGTGATAAAAAGGATTTTCTTAAAAAGCCAATAAGTGATAAAAAGGACTTTCTTCAATGTTTTGGGATTTTTCGTTTTAATCTTTGTTAACAATCACTTTCAGGTGCTACAGATATTTCAACAAGATAAAGTTAACTCTCTCCGTTAAATAAAAAAGATACTATAAATAAAGGATACGGGGTCTCCCAAGTCATAGAAGATAAAGTTATCTCCGGTGAATCCAAAACGACGTCGTTTTGGGACAGAAATCAATGTATTTTGTAATTCTAATATATTGCAGGGTTATATTAGTCTTTATTATTATAATTTTTTAATCTTATAACCCGAAATGACGTCGTTTTGAGCCCACTGGAGATAACTTTATCTCGAGTGACTTGAGAGATACTTTTCCCATATATAAATAGGGTAGGTTATTCATATTATAATTTTTTTATTATCAATTTATTACTACTTTAATCATTGTTGGATCTCACTTTTCACATGGAGGAATTGACTTGGAAAAACATATAGGGTGAATAACAATTCTAAACAGATAGAAACATAAACTAGTAAAAATTGATGTATAAATTAAGGGAAAAGTGTATGTCATTTAAAAGGATGTAAAATTGTGTCATTTTAAAGGATATAAAGTTGTGTCATTTTAAGTGAGAGAAAGATAGATCATGCGGGAGAAAGTGGACAAAAAAAAGTCTGGATCCCACCTTTTTATAAGAGTGAAATGATACAAGTTGTGTCATTTAAAATGATAAACATTTTTCCCATCAACTAAATGTTACCGGTTAAACAAGTGTGACACTGAAGTTATGTCCAATGATTGTTGAGTTGAGCGATTGAAGTGTGCAAACCCAGACAATCAAGTCATCCTATCTCTTCAGTTACTACTTGAAAAATAGTATTCTGCCATAAGAATTATTGACATTTAATCTCAACACAAAAAATGTATTTAACATCTGCATTGCAAAGTTAACCGTGACTAATATAAATATTGAATTAAGAGACAAATAAGGACCTACAACAAAGAAGAAGGAAAAAAAAAACTAAAATCAAAATGTTTATGTCCGCAAGTGCGGACATTTGCCCACACGTAGGTCCGCTAGTGATATGCCTTGTACTTGGGATTAGTCTTATAGATGGCTCAAAAAATAAAAACTTGTGGGGCTATTTGTAGGAAGATACTCGTCTTATGGTTGGTATTAATAAGAAGAAGAAGACTCCAAGTCATAGATGGTACGCATGGGTGATAATAAGGCCACGGGACTATGAGGGGCCTTAGGCCCGGCCCGACTTTTTTAATTATTAGATCCAGACATATACTCATATAAAAGCCTTTTTATTTAAAATACCTCAGGCTTCCATAGTCAAGCCCGGCCTTGAAGCCTTGGAGGCCGGCCCGTATACAATAAATTTATTTATTTTTTATATTTTTATATTAATCATTTAAGACAACGAGTGCCACTTTTCAAAATTACTAATAATATTTCGTAATTACTAACAACGGTTTGTAAAGAAAAAAGAGATATGAAGATGAAGATATAAGATGTAGAAAAAGAAAGATTAAAAATGACAAAAAAAAAGATGAAGGTAATTCCGTTGCTGATACTTTGGCAACCAAAGACAGACTATTAGACACCTGGGATCTACAGCTTTTTCTTGAAGTCCTTATGGATTGTAGAGAGCTGTTTGCTAGAGATTTGATGGACACTACTTGCCCCAGACTGTGTTTTGTTTCTAGTTCTGTTGCTTTCCCCTTTGTTTAAAAAAAAATTAAGGAAAAGCAACGTAAAGTAAAGTAAATGTGCCGTTGTTATTTTGACTTTTTAATATTAATTCTTTTTATTATAAAAAATTAACTATTATTTTCTTACAAAAAATACATACGAGTGCATGATTAATGGGTTAAATATTGCTACAAATCGAAATGTAAGGTTTTTATTTTTAATAAATAAACAGGCCACGGGCTTAAGACAGACTTTTATTTTTTGTAAATGAACCAGGCTACAGGCTAATATTATATTCATAACAGGTAACAGACTAAGGTCAGTCTGACATGTTTAAATATAAGCTTGGCCCGTTAAGATCAAAGCTCGGCTCGACCCGATCCGTTAACATCCCTACGCATGGTAACCTTCTTTTGTTCTTTGAAAATATCTGTGAGAAATTATAACTTCATTTTCCCAACTTATACGGTGGGATAATTAATATTGGATGGAAACTATGTTTTTTCATGTTTTTTAATAACTACTCGAATTGTCCCGAGATACTAATGAATCAAATATGTTTATAGCATGATTAACTGATTCATCATATAATAAATGTTGTTAATTGAAATTTCACTTATCGGTATCTTGATGTTGCTCATATATTAGTTTTTAAGTTTAGATGAAATATTTTTTATTAGATGTGCTAGGAAAAACTAATCGGTGTTACAAGTTTATCAGCTATATTGGAGTGTGTTTAGATTACACATGAGAAAATATTATTAATGATTAATTATATATGTAATTAATTATGATGAAATCAGTTTTGTAATTTGGATATGTTAACTGAAAATTGCTTGAGAGTAATATATTTTATTTGAATTATCTATAAAAATACCTCTTGTATATTGAACTTTTAAAAAAGACATGAAATATTACAAAATTTAACGTTTTATGGTGAATTTGGTCAAAATAGTTAACAAGTGTGAATTAATCAAAGAGATTATAATTAAAATGTTCAAATTCTAG
Organism: Gastrolobium villosum; assembly: GCA_032173675.1. NCBI lineage: Eukaryota > Viridiplantae > Streptophyta > Magnoliopsida > Fabales > Fabaceae > Gastrolobium > Gastrolobium villosum. The sequence goes on from JAVKPL010000947.1 coordinate 116,332, forward strand.
CTTTTCAAAAAAGTGATTTATAAATTATCATAGATTACAATGTATTTTAAAAAATTGAAACCAAAAATGTAAAATTTTGTCCGAAAAAGCTTTTATGATAGAAAAAGCTGCTTTTTAAAGGAATTTAAGCATTCTCAAGCACACATTTTTCCAAATAAAAAAAGATTTTATTTTTCTTATGTCACATAAGAGAAATTTTATTTTTTATTTTCATTTTGATTTTCGTGTTCTATTTTATTTTTTAAATAAAGTCAGTCCCATCATTTGTTTTATGTATAGAAGACAAAAAATTTCTTACATGACATAAAAGAAATAAAATTCATAAAAAAAAATATGCCGGTGAAACTTTTGTTTGTTTTGATCTAACTTTCCCTTTTTTCTCGATTTTTTCTAAATCTTAAAAATTGCATATGGCTGCTCAATATATGTTCTGTTGTTTTTTAATGCTGTTTGCAACTGTCATGTAAAAATATTTGGTAAAGGAACTTTATGAAGTGGTTAAGGCACACTCGTTTCAGATCGCTGAGTGTAATTTAGGTAGGTTTATAATATCATATGGACCTGTAGTAGCTGTCTGGTTGAAAGAACCCATCACATTAAATGTGCAAGTTCTACTTGATCACATAAGTAATTCTGAAACTGCTATCCACACACCACATGAAAACTCATGTAAAAGTGTTAGATTATTCACTGGTTGGTTAGTAGAATTTACCAAACTAAAGAACTTCTTCACTAGATACATATTTTGGGTTGAAAATTAGTAATTAACGTAGATTTGTGCACCAATTGGTGTTCAATGTCTTGCTAATTGTCACTAGGAAAGAAGTAATTCAACATGGAAAGAACTTTAAATACTAATTTATGTAGAAATAAAGCCAAAGGTGACTTATAGGAGATTATTTAGAAATCTTAGTTGGATCAATAAGAGTTGTGATTGCAGCAAAATAGAAATAGCAAGAGACAAAAGAGGTGGTCCCTCCCGGTATTTGGTAAGTGATAGGGATGGTTTGGTGTCGGTGATAGGCACGAATGCACGATCATCTGGGGACTGCACATCAACAATGCACATCTTCATAAATTGTCCTGAAATTTTTTCAGTAATTCAGGATCAAATAAGAGTTAAATCTTTAGCAAGAAGTGATAAATTTAGCAGAACGTGAATACCTGCAATGTTAATTTTACCGTATGCTTGAAAATATAGGGTTGAAAGTGCAAAATAACTAAAAAAATTGGGTCGAACCATGAACCGAACCCCCATAAAATAACCAGTTTTTAAAAATCAGGTCACGAATGGAATCAGTTTTTAGAACCGGTTTACGAACCGAACCGTTTCCGAACCGAATCGAACTATTTTCAAACCAAATCAAATTAATTTTTATAACTTTAATTTTTAAATTTTTAATTTTTCTTTTCAAGAGAGGGTTGACTCTAATCGGTTTCGAACCGCAACGAACCACTTCCGAATCGAACAGAATCACTTCCGAACCGAATCAATTTTGAACCGAACCGAACCGAACCACTCTCGAACTGAACCATTTAAACCAATTCGGTTCGGTTTTTCAAATTCGACCCATAGTTGAAAGGAGCAGAGTGATGATACACAATTTTCAATTGTCTCAACTCTCGTGAAGTGAAGTTGATGTAGCCCAAACAATCACATCCCTGTAACCAAATGAAATTCAATAAGAAAGTGGAACATGCCAAACAAAACACATATTGAAGAGAATAATGAGGTTTTTTAACGGAATTCCATTTTTCTTCTAAGCCATTTGCCCAGCATCAAAAAGCATTGTTACTATAATGTCGTTCATTTGGATCTCCAAAGGGCACAACCATCAACATATGCAACAGATAAAACATGGCATGTGAGAGAAGTTTTGCAAAGTTTGTCAAAGTTAAAGATATTGTTTTATGTATATACAAAAAAAAATAAAAAAAATAAGATATTGTTGTATATGTAATTGATTCCTCCTTTCCAACTTGAAGTTTTTATTTTTGGGATTCGTGGCCCGTGGGTCCTAAAGTTTCTGCGTGGTTATATGCTCAAAGATGTATTGACTATTAAGGTGTTCTAACTATTAGCAACTTAATTTTTTATTTTATTTTTTGGTAGGTAGCAAGTTAAAAATTTGACTAGAGGCTCAAGACAAGTTTTGGAATCTTATATCTGTAATGAACCAGCTTCCGAGCTTCGTACCTGTTTGATTCCTTCCTTTTGGGCTTCTAGAATTAAGGAAATGAGGTTTCTCTTCAGTTTTTTATGAAGCCTGATTTTGTTTTAAGAATATATGCTTGCGAGTCCAACTTGTCTTTCGGGCTCAAGTTTTGCTTCATTTGGGTTTTGGAATTTTCCTCTTTCTTGGGTTGCATTAAATAAACTTTGAACGACATGTAGTTTAAAGTTTTTTTTTTTTTTTTTTTGGAAGAACTTCAAAAAAATCCCTTATAAATTTCCTCAAAATCACTTATCCCTCTGTCCAAAAATTTTAATCATTTATCTCCTTATTAAAAGTTGCTTTATTATTTATCTCCCTGACTTGATTTTTTTTTTCTATCCAATATTATAGTTAATAATGTCAATTTTTTTTATAAAATTCCAAAATTAGCCTAAAAAAAAAAGTTAGTTGATCTTCTTCACTTTGTCACAGTCTTTTAATGGAGATCTGGAAGCCCTTTTCGCAGGAGCTACCTCCATCAAAATGAAAGACAAAAGTAGAAAAGTTCTTATTTACCGCAAAGCTATCATAAAGTAAAAACAAGTCCATAAAAAGCCAGAAAATTATGGAGTGTAAATAGTAATGGGTACCCAACTCCATTATTAACTAAGCTTGATAAAAAGAAAGAAAAAGAAGATAAAAAAAGAGGAGCATGGAATAATCCTGTTGGGAAGGGGAATGATTATGAGAAAACTTACAATTTTTTTTTTTTTTTGAAATTTTCCCCCTTTTTTTTAACTAAACTGATTTAATCTGATCAATTCGAGAATCCTAATTATGAAAAATAAACTACTTATCACTTAAATTATTAATTATAATTTAAAGTCTAAAATTTATATTGATCGACATGTTATTTTATAAATATTAATAATATCTAGAAAAATGAAAAAAAGGGATAAAAATTAAACTTTCAGCAATAATTGTGTTTTTTGTTTAAAGGTGAGTATGACAACCATTATGTTCCCTAATATTGTTTCTGAAAAGAAATAATTATTTTTTATTTCTGTTTCTTGGAACAGTTTCAGAAGAAAAAAATGTGTTTGATAATATGTTCTTTTGTAATTCCGAGAATGAGAATTGCGTTTGATAACACAATAAATAATATAATAAAATAAAAGAGAAAGGATAGAAAATAGTGAATAGACGTTACCGCAGTGTATGGATAAAATCAGTCTTATATTATATGTACCCAAAAAAAAAATAGTCTTATTAAATCCGATACCAATAAGAAATTTCCAATCCATGTAGGGAAAAAAAAGTTTTCTTGTTTCCACCTAATTGGATGAGAATGAGACTAATCCTCTTTGTTGTATAGAACATGAAAGTTAAGCTTTTGCGATTAGCTCAAATCGTTTGGCTTAGGAATCCAACTAAAGAACTTTCAACCCCAACCATCCGTTCTTCAAGCACAACTTACCAGTTATGCCACCACTTACGGTAAAAAAAATTAAAGAAAGAAACTGGTCTTATAATTATATATAGAAAAAATTAAATATGAAATCACTTGTCAGTAACGTGTAAATGGGATACACTATAACAAGACAAGAGCCTATAAGCCAACCCATATCAAGCTAGACTTGATCTATTATATATGATCAAATAAAATAGGCTCATGTTTTTAAAAAAAGTTTATTTATGAAGTAGGTCATTCTTTAATAAAATAAATAAAATTATTATTTAATAATTTAAAATAATAAATTAATATTATTTGATTAGTTTTTTTAATTATTGAATATTTAATATATTTAAACAGATTAACAGATCTAGGTTAAATTTTTTTTTTTTAAATAAGTCATACTAAACTTATAATTTGGACCCACATAAAACTAACAGGCCAAGTCAAACTTAAAATATTTTATACGGACCTGACTTATTTAAGTCAAAGCTTAAGCCTATTTACAATACTAATTAAAATGAATTACAACGTTCAAATCGCGCAAAATGAACTCACCTTTAAGTGGAACGTTAATACTAGCGTAGTATTTGGCTATTTGCTCGTTAATTGACTCGTTGATCGTGTGATAAATAATAGCAGTATATTTTAATAATCTTTATCAAGTTGTAGGTCCAAACCTACGTGTTGTTGGAGTGTATTTTATAAACAAATGATGATACTCTTTCATTAATACAACAATATTGGATTTACATGAGAGAATTAGAAATTACCATCCAAAAACTAACTCAAAAAGTGAAAATATTCGAGCCTTTATAAACTTTTGTAACCAATGTGGGATCCAAATAGACTATTTCTAACATAAAGTTTTGTAGTTTCATTCATTTATCATAAAGTTTAAAACAAACACAATTTTTATAGTTAAGTGATTTAAAATACCCAATGAATTCAAGGCAAATGATGAACATTGAATGCCCGGACCACCAAAGGGTTCTACCTAGCATGTAATTCGATATCATTTCTTCCTACTTTGAATTTTGTAATTAGAAATGTCCGACATTAATAGGTTTTGTGCAATTCCTCTAGGGAGAGGATCATCCTTCTAACTAAAAAAAAAATCAAAATATTCCTTATTCATTAAAAAGAAAACTAGAGTCTATAAACATCCAAGGTCCTACTAGAGTACTAGTAACAGAAAATGAAAAATGCATACAAGCAACACTCACAGAATCTAATAACGTAATCTAGTAACCAAAAGCATAACATCCTAACTCCTACAGTCCTACTCATAGCTCACACTTATTGCTCATTTCAGAAAATCACTCATCCACTTAGGTTGGGTTTTATTTCTTTTGAACCACCTAGACTTTGGACTAATGTGATGATCCATTTGTTGTTGCTCCATTTCAATAGCATCAGCCTCCTCATGATCGTTCTCCTCCTCTAGTTGGTGTTTAAATGAATAAAAACTAAAAAGTCTTCAGCCAAAATTATTGACTAATTTAAACTCTAATTTGTCTTCGGAATATTAATTACAGGTAACGGTCATCACATTTATTTTGATTATAAAAAAAATGAAGGTAAAATTTTAAATATTATTAATGATTATAAAAATAAACCGAAACATTAATTACAGGTAACGGTCATCACATTTATTTTGATTATATAAAAAAAAACTGCAGGTAAAATTTTAAATATTATTAATATATTAATGGTTACAAAATTAATAATAATAATTATCGTCATAACCAACCATAACTGCTGAGCGTTATAAATACAATCACCACTAATTAAGGTTATACCTTTAAAGTCAAATTATGACACACTATCAGCAATCAATGCATATAATCCCATACATAAGGGTACATATTACCATTATTATTATTATAAATTACTATGGGGTATTACAAATTTGTCCAAAAAAAATTTAGTCAAATTTTTTTACAGAAATATTTTTAGTCACAAATTTTGATCAAAATCTTTTTTGTTAAATTTTTTGATGAAAATACTTTTCGTAAAAAAGTTTTAGGTAATTATTTTACAATAAAACTATTATTTTAATGTATAATTTGGCCAATGGGCTGGATATTTTTTTACATACCGGGCCCATTTACATATCACCCCTATAAATAAGTAGAGAAATCAATTAGTTTCAACGTATCACCCACCCCTTGTCTCGTCTTTGCTTTCTGTCTTCGAAGGGCCATTGATTTGCTTTCTAATTTGGCTTTTACAACACATCCTTCTTACATATCACCCACCCCGTGTCTCCTCTTTTCAGTCTAATCACCACTAATTTGCTTTCTGATTTGCTTTCTTTGTATCTCCTCATCGATCACAAACAAAAAAACTAGCGTTAGGGTTTGGTTACGTTAATCAATCGGTGGAGTGCAACCATGTCTTCGTCTTCGTCTTCGTTGAAAGAGAGCCTGACTCGGAACAAATCGCCTGCTCCCATAGAAATTCCAGCAGAGCCGATTCGCACTGCCGAGTGGATCGAGTGGTACACGTATACTCGCGTGGAGGAGATGCTAGGCAATGTTGCCCAAGCAAGGGAGTGTTTTGAAAGATGGATGGAGTGGATGCCTGACCAGGAGGGATGGCTTACTTACATCAAGTTTGAAATGAGGTACAACGAAATTGAACGAGCTCGAGGGTTATTTGAACGGTTTGTAATCTGCCACCCAAAGGTTGGGGCTTGGATAAAGTACGCCAAGTTTAAGATGAAGATTGGGGAGGTTGCTAAAGCGAGGAGTGTGTATGAGAGAGCGATGGAGAAGCTCAAGGATGATGAGGAAGCAGAGCAACTCTTTGAATCTTTTGCTGGGTCTCAGGAAAGATGCAAGGAGACAGATCAGCTAAGATTTATATGTAAGTTTTCACTTGATTGTATTTCCAATGAAAGCGCAGAACATTTTCTTAGCAAGTTTCTGTCCTCTAAAAAGCAGTATGGGTACAGGAAAGGAATGGATGATGCTGTTATTGGGAAGAGAAGGTCTGAGTATGAGGATGAAGTGAGAAAATATCCGATGAATTTTGATTGATGGTTTGGCTATATTAGATTGGAAGAAAGTGTGGGAGGGAGCAAAGAAAGAATCGGGGAGCTCTATGAGAGAGCTATAGCCAATGTTCCTCCATTTGAGGAGAAGCCCTATTGGCGTCGCTATATATATTTGTGGATAAAGTATGCACTCTACGAAGAGCTTCATGTTGGTGATATGGAGCGAGCAAGAGATGTATACAGGGAGTGTCTCAAAGGGATACCTCACCGTAAGTTCTCTTTTGCAAAGATATGGCTTCTGGCAGCCCAGTTTGAAATTCGTCAACTGAATCTTAAGGGCGCTCGTCAAATATTAAGAAATGCCATTGGAAAGGCTCCTAAAGATAAGATTTTTAACAAGTATATAGAGATAGAACTGCATCTTGGTAATACAGTTCGATGTAGAGAACTTTATGAAAAGTATCTGGAGTGGGAGCCTGAAAATTGCTATGCTTGGAGTAAGTATGCAGAATTCGAGAGATCTTTATCCAAGACTGATCGAGCTCGAGAAATTTTCGAGCTTGGAATTTCCCAACCAGCATTGGACAAGCCTAAGCTGTTGTGGAAGGCATACATTGACTTTGAGACTGCTGAGCGTGAATTCCAGAGAGCAAGAGCTCTGTATGCAAGGCTTCTTGATGGAACAAAACACTTTAAGGTGTGGATAAACTATGCGAAATTTGAGGCAACAGCTATGGATGCTAAAGGTTCAGGCATAACAGAAAATGAACAAAAGAAACAATGCCTTCAGCGTGCTAGAAGGGTGTATGAGGATGCTCTTACCTACTTCAGATCATCAACTCCACATTTGGAAGAGGAAAGGTCAATGCTATTGCAGAAATGGCTCAACCTGGAGGTTTCTTCTGGGGAGCTGGGTGATGTTAACTTAGTCATTTCTTATATGTCCAAAAAGGTCAAGAAGAGAAGAAGACAAGTTTGCACTGAAGATGTTTATAACTGGAAGAGACGAAAATTGTCTTCTGGTGATGATTGACAGCATTTTGTTGCTCTCATGCTTCTAGGTTGTATATATGGTCACAGATTTTACTATTGTTTAACTGTAAAAACAAGTCGATTGAGGACTGCATTTGAGTAATATTTTTTTTCATTATGCTGAAGTTTGAGTTGTCATAGCAGTTTTGATGTAAACAACTTTTCTTTCTGAAATTTTCATTATATTGTGTTTGTTGTGTAGTTTTCTTGCCCTTTTTTCTCTCTCTCTTTTGTACTTTGAACCATGGGAAAGTCTTCTGTTCATTTGATAAACTGGGGGCCTTATTGATAAACTAGATGCTACTTGAGAGGTATGGAATGATGGAAACCATCTTTCTACAAAATAAAATAAGATGCCATCAATTTTGTGTGCTTTCTTATAACCTTGCACTTACATGATTCTTTCCTCCAATATGATTTCTTAACCGGATCTTTTAATTGAATCTTGAAATTTATGCATTTATCCACTACTGCATGTTATTATTCCTGAAATGCATGCACTTATTATGATATGACATCAGCATTAAGGGAAAAGAAATGGCTTGGTTCCAATTTCTCTCATGTTGTTGTTGTTGTTATTATTATTATTTATCTATGTCTAATGCCCCTACTATCAATTTGTAGCTTCTAACTGCCTATTTTATCTGTAATTATACTATTTGACGAATAAGGAACATGTTGCATCTAGACTGTGGCAATCTAGCGCCATACCTATCTATGATACTTGTTCCCCACATAGGTTACATTAAAATCTTGTCTTGTCTGGCTGTTGTATTTCTTGAATTATAAAGCGGTCATTGATGTTTCTCTTCATATATTTACATTTAAATGTGCTTGTATACATGCACATAAGTTGCAGCACTTCCAATATATTGACAAGTGTGATGCTTTGGACACAAAAATCTTCATTTCCTAGGCGTTCCAGGTAAGAGTTAGAAGCAACATGGAACTGATCAGTAAACATTAGAATCAATTTTACGGCTGTATGTACAGTGTAGCCTGGCAAAATTCCTGTGAGCCATTGAAATATAACTTAATGGCTCAAAAAGTATTTAATGTAATTGGTTTCATTGCTTATTTGATGTTTTAAGAGATATCAAGCACTTCCAAGAACAATTTTTGTAAAATAAGTTCCGAAAGTAACATTTGCTTTGGTTTGTTTATGACATTATTACCGTTTAAAATATACCCAGTTTTTTTTTATAAGTGAAGGCTTACTAGTTATGTAGAATGTACATAAACTGGAGCATTCATTTTATTGCCCTGTTTTTTCCTGATGGAAAACATGTGGCATTCAGTGTGAGTTATGGAGGAATGATCATTCAGTGTGAGCTACAAATTGATAGTAGGGGCATTAGACATAGATAAATAATAATAATAATAACAACAACAACAACATGAGAGAAATTGGAACCAAGCCATTTCTTTTCCCTTAATGCTGATGTCATATCATAATAAGTGCATGCATTTCAGGAATAATAACATGCAGCAGTGGATAAATGCATAAATTTCAAGATTCAATTAAAAGATCTGGTTAAGAAATCATATTGGAGGAAAGAATCATGTAAGTACAAGGTTATAAGAAAGCACACAAAATTGATGGCATCTTATTTTATTTTGTAGAAAGATGGTTTCCATCATTCCATACCTCTCAAGTAGCATCCAGTTTATCAATAAGGCCCCCCAGTTTATCAAATGAACAGAAGACTTTCCCATGGTTCAAAGTACAAAAGAGAGAGAGAAAAAAGGGCAAGAAAACTACACAACAAACACAATATAATGAAAATTTCAGAAAGAAAAGCTGTTTACATCAAAACTGCTATGACAACTCAAACTTCAGCATAATGAAAAAAAATATTACTCAAATGCAGTCCTCAATCGACTTGTTTTTACAGTTAAACAATAGTAAAATCTGTGACCATATATACAACCTAGAAGCATGAGAGCAACAAAATGCTGTCAATCATCACCAGAAGACAATTTTCGTCTCTTCCAGTTATAAACATCTTCAGTGCAAACTTGTCTTCTTCTCTTCTTGACCTTTTTGGACATATAAGAAATGACTAAGTTAACATCACCCAGCTCCCCAGAAGAAACCTCCAGGTTGAGCCATTTCTGCAATAGCATTGACCTTTCCTCTTCCAAATGTGGAGTTGATGATCTGAAGTAGGTAAGAGCATCCTCATACACCCTTCTAGCACGCTGAAGGCATTGTTTCTTTTGTTCATTTTCTGTTATGCCTGAACCTTTAGCATCCATAGCTGTTGCCTCAAATTCTGCATAGCTTATCCACACCTTAAAGTGTTTTGTTCCATCAAGAAGCCTTGCATACAGAGCTCTTGCTCTCTGGAATTCACGCTCAGCAGTCTCAAAGTCAATGTATGCCTTCCATAACAGCTCAGGCTTGTCCAATGCTGGTTGGGCAATTCCAAGCTCGAAAATTTCTCGAGCTCGATCAGTCTTGGATAAAGATCTCTCGAATTCTGCATACTTGCTCCAAGCATAGCAATTTTCAGGCTCCCACTCCAGATACTTTTCATAAAATTCTCTACATCGAACTGTATTACCAAGCTGCAGTTCTATCTCTATATACTTGTTAAAAATCTTATCTTTAGGAGCCTTTCCAATGGCATTTCTTAATATTTGACGAGCGCCCTTAAGATTCAGTTGACGAATTTCAAACTGGGCTGCCAGAAGCCATATCTTTGCAAAAGAGAACTTACAGTGAGGTATCCCTTTGAGACATTCCCTGTATACATCTCTTGCTCGCTCCGTATCACCAACATGAAGCTCTTCGTAGAGTGCATACTTTATCCACAAATATATATAGCGACGCCAATAGGGCTTCTCCTCAAATGGAGGAACATTGGCTATAGCTCTCTCATAGAGCTTCCTGATTCTTCCTTTGCTCCCTCCCACACTTTCTTCCAATCTAATATAGCCAAACCATGAATCAAAATTCATCGGATATTTTCTCACTTCATCCTCATACTCAGACCTTCTCTTCCCAATAACAGCATCATCCATTCCTTTCCTGTACCCATACTGCTTTTTAGAGGACAGAAACTTGCTAAACAAATGTTCTGCGCTTTCATTGGAAATACAATCAAGTGAAAACTTACATATAAATCTTAGCCGATCTGTCTCCTTGCATCTTTCCTGAAACCCAGCAAAAGATTCAAAGAGTTGCTCTGCTTCCTCATCATCCTTGAGCTTCTCCATCGCTCTCTCATACACACTCCTCGCTTTAGCAACCTCCCCAATCTTCATCTTAAACTTGGCGTACTTTATCCAAGCCCCAACCTTTGGGTGGCAGATTACAAACCGTTCAAATAACCCTCGAGCTCGTTCAATTTTGTTGTACCTCATTTCAAACTTGATGTAAGTAAGCCATCCCTCCTGGTCAGGCATCCACTCCATCCATCTTTCAAAACACTCCCTTGCTTGGGCAACATTGCCTAGCATCTCCTCCACGCGAGTATACGTGTACCACTCGATCCACTCGGCAGTGCGAATCGGCTCCGCTGGAATTTCTATGGGAGCAGGCAATTTTTTCCGAGTCAGGCTCTCTTTCAACGAAGACGAAGACGAAGACATGGTTGCACTCCACTGATTGATTAACGTAACCAAACCCTAACGCTAGTTTTTTTGTTTGCATTCGATGAGGAGATACAAAGAAAGCAAATCAGAAAGCAAATTAGTGGTGATTAGACTGAAAAGAGGAGACACGGGGTGGGTGATATGTAAGAAGGATGTGTTGTAAAAGCCAAATTAGAAAGCAAATCAATGGCCCTTCGAAGACAGAAAGCAAAGACGAGACACGGGGTGGGTGATACGTTGAAACTAATTGATTTCTCTACTTATTTATAGGGGTGATATGTAAATGGGCCCTGTATGTAAAAAAAATCCAGCCCATTGGCCAAATTATACATTAAAAGAATAGTTTTATTGTAAAATAATTACCTAAAACTTTTTTACGAAAAGTATTTTCATCAAAAAATTTAACAAAAAAGATTTTGATCAAAATTTGTGACTAAAATATTTTTGTAAAAAAATTTGACTAAATTTTTTTTGGACAAATTTGTAATACCCCATAGTAATTTATAATAATAATAATAATAATAATGGTAATATGTACCCGTATGTATGGGATTACATGCATTGATTCCTGATAGTGTGTCATAATTTGACTTTAAAGGTATAACCTTAATTAGTGGTGATTATATTTATAACGCTCAACAGTTATGGTTGGTTATGACGATAATTATTATTATTAATTTTATAACCATTAATATATTAATAATATTTAAAATTTTACCAGCAGTTTTTTATAATCAAAATAAATGTGATGACCGTTACCTGTAATTAATGTTTCGGTTTATTTTTATAATCATTAATAATATTTAAAATTTTACCTTCATTTTTTTTTTATAATCAAAATAAATGTGATGACCGTTACCTGTAATTAATATTCCGGAGACAAATTTGAGTTTAAATTAGTCAATAATTTTGGCTGAAGACTTTTTAGTTTTTATTCATTTAAACACCAACTAGAGGAGGAGAACGATCATGAGGAGGCTGATGCTATTGAAATGGAGCAACAACAAATGGATCATCACATTAGTCCAAAGTCTAGGTGGTTCAAAAGAAATAAAACCCAACCTAAGTGGATGAGTGATTTTCTGAAATGAGCAATAAGTGTGAGCTATGAGTAGGACTGTAGGAGTTAGGATGTTATGCTTTTGGTTACTAGATTACGTTATTAGATTCTGTGAGTGTTGCTTGTATGCATTTTTCATTTTCTGTTACTAGTAGGACCTTGGATGTTTATAGACTCCAGTTTTCTTGTTAATGAATAAGGAATATTTTGATTTTTTTTTAGTTAGAAGGATGATCCTCTCCCTAGAGGAATTGCACAAAACCTATTAATGTCGGACATTTCTAATTACAAAATTCAAAGTGGGAAGAAATGAGATCGAATTACATGCTAGGTACGTAGAATCCTTTGGTGGTCCGGGCATTCAATGTTCATCATTTGCCTTGAATTCATTGGGTATTTTAAATCACTTAACTATAAAAATTGCGTTTGTTTTAAACTTTATGATAAATGATTGAAACTACAAAACTTTATGTTAGAAATAGTCTATTGGGTATCCCACATTGGTTGCAAAAGTAATCAGTGTGGAGTTTATAAGGCCTTGAACACTCTCACTCTTTGAGTTAATTTTTTGGGTGATGATTTCCCGTTCTTTTGGAAGAGTATCAAGAAGAGAGACTAAATCCAATAGCCATGTGCAATGGTATTGTTGTATTAATGGGAGAGTATCATCATTTGTTTATAAAATAGACAATCCAACAACACGTAGGTCCACTTTAAGGTCAGTTCATTTTGCGCGATACCAACGTTGTAATTCATTTTAATTAGAGGTGTAAATGGGATGGGCTGAACTTTGACTTAAATAAGTCAGGTATGTATAAAATATTTTAAGTTTAACCTGGTCCGTTAGCTTTATGTGAGCCCAAATTATAAGTCTGGTCTAACTTATATTTAAAAAATAAAATTTTGGCCTAGATTTGTTAGTCTGTTTAAACCTATTAAACATTTAATATAGGCTTGTCTGAAAGCTTACAGGCCCGAAATATTAAAGAATGACCTACTTCATAAATAGTTTATTTTTTTAAAGCATGAGCCTATTTTATTTGATTATATATAATAGATCAAGGCTTGATATGGGTCGGGTTGTAAGCTCTTGTTATAGTCTGTCCCATTTACACTCCTCCTAACAAATGATTTCATATTTAATTTTTTCTATATAAAATTATAGGATTTTATATTTCTCATTCAACATGAGAATTGAATTCTCATGTTGTAGAGACAAAAAACATATGAGACCCGTATGTTAGAAAAAATTATGTGTAGAACCCACGTTGACACGAAAATCGAATGGTATGTAAGAAAATTCAAATTCTTATGTTAAATGAGAACTATAAAACCCAAAATTATAACACCAATTTCTTTCTTTAATATTTTTTTTTTACCGTAAGTGGTGGCATAGCTAGTAAGTTGTGCTTAAAGAACGGATGGTTGGGGCTGAAAGGTCTTTAGATGGATTCCTAAACCAAACAATTTGAGGTAATGGCAAAAACTTAACTTTCATGTTCTATACAACAAAGAGGATTAGTCTCATTCTCATCCAATTAGGTGGAAACACAACTGGGAAACCCTTTTTTTTTTTTCCTACATGGATTGGAAATTTCTTATTGGTAGATTTATGCGTGGATCAGATTTAATAAGACTGATTTTTTTATTATTTTTTTGGTACATATAAGACTGATTTTATCCATACACTGCGGTAGCGTCTATTCACTATTTTCTATCCTTTCTCTTTTATTTTATCTTAGTTGACTTGTGGTCAATTATGGTCTTCCAGCCCAGATCCTTCATTTTCTTTTCCTTTTTATTTATTCCATATTCTTGTATTAATTTCATTTTATAAAGAGATGTGAAGGTCCTCGTCTTGCCGTGCAATTAAGGTGATGACCCAAGTCAATTCAACTTTGTCATTTTATCTTTAATTGTGGTTAAGTGTCTTGCTGAAAAAATCTTTTATTACTAAATATATTTTCTCTTAATTTATATTTTAAGAAATTTTATTATATATAATTCTTCTATAATCTTAAATACTTTTTTCTTCAATTTATAATATACTTTACAGTTTGTCTAAACTTTAAAATACTCGGGCAATATACATCATAGTTATTATTCATCATGTAAATCCAATAGCCATGTGCAATGGTATTGTTGGGATAATTTTGAAATGTAGGCTGTATTAATTTGAAGAGTATGATAATTTGTTTATAAAATACACACTCAAACGACAAGCAGGCCGGTTTGAACCTACAATTTGATAAAGATTATTAAAATACCATGTTATTATTTATTACACGATCAACGATCAACGAGTCAATTAACGAGTAAATACTACGCTAGGATTAACGTTCCACCTAAAGGTCATTTCATTTTGGGTGATTTGAACGTCGTAATTGATACTGACAAATGATTTCATATGTAATATTTTCTATGTAAAAATATAAGACCTTGTTTCCAAAAAAAAAAAAATATAAGACCAATTTCTTTCTTTAAAAAAAATTTAACCATAAATGGTGGCACAACTGGTAAGTTGCGCTTGAAAACGGGTGATTGGGGTTGAAAAGTTGGATTTCGAAGCCAAACAATTTGAGCTAATGGGAAAAACTTTTTCTATGCAACAAAGAGGATCAGTCTCATTCTCATCCAATTACGTGGAAACACAAATGTGAAACCAATTTTTTTTTTTTCTACATGGATTGGAGATTTCTTATGGGTAGATGTCAGACATTTGTAATTACACAATTCAAAATGGGAAGAAATGACAGATCGAGTTACATCCTAGGTAGAACCCTTTGGTGGTATGGGTATTTAATGTTCATCACTTGCCAAGAATAGACTGGATATTTTAAATTACTGTACTGTTAAAACTTTATGTTTAAATTAGTGAACTACAAAAAATTAACATCTTGATCACGTTCGTTCTTATTCCTATGTTAGATATTTCACCCATATTCTCCCAGGATTATTTGGGGAAATTTATCCATATATATATCACCGTCATGTCTATTCAACATTTTTCTATCATCTCTCATTTATTTTATCTTACTTTACTTATGGTCAATTAGTCTAGTCAATTATGGTCTTCCCTTGTTAGTTGCCCAATCCACCATTTCTTTTCCTTTTTATTCATTCCACATTCGCAGTAACTCTTTTGTGGTTGTGGATCGTAATCTTGCTCGTCCATTCAAACGTGCATTGCACGTTTTTAGGTGGGAAGAAGACACATGCATTTCGTCAAGCACCATTAATTATATTTCGACGTTAAACACAATTTTATTATAGACTAATTAAAGGATATATATGGGAAAATATTTTCTCATATTGCATGATAATTCAATTCTCATGTTGTGACCCTTCGATTTGCGTGCAAACCTTTTTTTTTTAATAAAAAGGATATGAGAATATATATATATATATATATATATATATATATATATATAAGGTTATAGCTCTTTCTTAACCACATAAAATGTTTTTCCATATATATATATATGTGTGGGAAAACATTTTCTCCAAGCTCTCAAGCCAGTGGATCCCTTTCTCCAATATTTTGTCTTATGTAAGCTAACCCATATATATATATATATATATATATATATATATATATATATATATATAACATTTTCTCATGTTGCATGAGAATTCAATTCTCATGTTAGTGATCTTTTGATTTGCGTGCATTCATTCAATTGCAAATGGATATTTACACTAAAATTAAAGGCTGATGGAAGATACAATAGCAAAGAAAATCAAATCTGATATATATAAATAAAGGTTTTAGCTCCTTCTTAACCACATAAATAGAATTCCCCTCAAGCTCTCAAGGTAGCTGCTTTCTCCCGTGATCATGAATACATCTCTGATATGCAACCATTTTTGCATGGTTGCTTTGTGCAATGATCATGTTGAACACATGCATGTGCAGCTCTAAGATCCGGTGCAACGAGAAAGACAAGGAAGGTCTCTTGAACTTCAAACAAGGAGTAAAAGATCCATCAGGGAAGCTCTCTTCATGGTCCGCTGAACAAGATTGTTGTGATTGGGAAGGAGTGAAGTGTGACAACATCACAAGCAGAGTCACTGAACTCAGTCTCCCATGTTCTACCACTCTTCCAACTTATACTGACAAAGTGGATAAATCACACTGCCTCACAGGTTCTATCCACCTTTCTTTGCTGCATCTTCAATCTCTACAGTACTTGGATTTGAGTAATAATGACTTCTTAACTATCCAATTTGATAGTCAAAATTGTCATAACCTATCTGTAGAGTACTGTGTAAACTCTTCAGTTTTTGAATATCTTGATTTATCATCTAATGAGGCTCTTGCCATTGATAATCTTCAATGGCTTTCCCACGTTTCATCCTTGAAAATGATCAGTCTTAGTGACATTGATCTTCGCAAGGAAACTAACTGGCTTCAGTCAGTGACTACTATGCTTCCATCACTTTGGATGCTGCACTTGGAAGGTTGTCAACTTAAAAACTTGAGTCCGTCTCTTCAGTATGCTAATTTCACTGAACTTGAAGTTCTTGATCTTTCATATAATGAATTTTACTCGGAGTTGCCTAAATGGTTATTCAATCTTAGTGGCATCTCAAAAATTTACCTTGACTCAAGTTTTTTAAGAGGCCAACTACCAAAGGCATTGCTAAATCTGCGACACTTGGAATTGTTGTACCTGCAACGAAATCATTTCAATGGACCAATTCCAGATTGGTTAGGCCAATTTGAACATCTGCAAGATCTTGATCTTGGTGAAAACAATTTTTCTGGATCAATTCCCACAAATTTGGGAAATCTATCATCCTTAGTTGCTTTGGGTGTTGGCTCAAATAAATTGACAGGGGTTGTGTCCGAGAGAAATTTTGCCAAACTGTCAAAGTTAACATATTTGTCTATCTATTCATCACCACCATTAGTCTTTGATTTTAATTCCCACTGGATTCCACCTTTTCAGCTTCAACAATTAATTTTCGGATTTGCGGGTTCTAAACTACCTGTGTGGTTATATACCCAAACATCTATTGGTTTTCTAAATATTTTATATTCATCATTTGAGGCTCCACCTGAGTTTTGGAGTTTTGTATCAAGAATGACCTTCCTCGAGTTAGATGAGAATTCGATAGTTGGGGATCTGTCAAAAGTGGTGTTGAACTCAACATTCATAGAATTGATATCAAGCGATTTGAAAGGTGGCCTGCCTCGATTATCATCAAATGTGGCCGTTTTGGTTATAGCAAACAACAACTTGTTATCAGGATCCATTTCTCCTCTCTTGTGTGATCGTAAGATGCTGCTAAATGGGGAAAGCAATTTGGTGTACTTGGACTTATCTGGTAATAGTCTCTCTGGAGGGCTTACAAATTGCTGGCAGAACTGGAAATCTTTGGTTCATATTAATCTGGGAAGCAATAATCTGACAGGAAAGATACCCCCATCAATGGGGTTATTATCTAATCTCACCTCACTGCATCTGCATCAGAACAACTTGTATGGAGAGATACCTCCCTCGCTGCAAAAGTGTCACTCTCTATTAATCTTTAATGTTCGTGAGAATAACTTTTCAGGAAATATACCAAACTGGATACCGGAGAGTGCAGTGGCTCTCCAATTAAGGTCCAATCAATTCAGTGGTAATATTCCACCACAGATATGTCAAAGGCCTTCCCTCATTATTTTGGATTTTGCAGATAACAAAATCTCAGGGCACATACCCAACTGCCTCGATAATATCACAGCCTTAATTTCCAACAATGCTTCTCGGAGTAAGCTTGCTTTTTACTTTGATTTTCATAGTATATATTTCTACTTTAGAGACAGTCTTGAGTTGGTTACAAAAGGTCAAGGATCAGAATATGGCAAAAACCTTCACTTTATGACCTTAGTTGATCTTTCAAATAATGATCTGTATGGAACAATACCTCCACAAATGTTTAGCCTCATTGGATTACACTCCTTGAACTTGTCCCACAATAAGTTAATGGGAAGCATCCCAAATGAGATTGGCAACATGTACAACTTGGAGTCCCTTGATTTTTCAACAAACCAACTATGGGGTGAAATTCCTCAGGGTATGTCCAATTTATCTTTTCTCAGTTACTTGAACCTGTCATTCAACAATCTCACAGGAAAAATTCCATCAGGGACACAACTTCAGGGGTTTAGTGCACTCAGCTATATTGGCAATCCTAATCTTTGTGGATCTCCACTTACTAAAAACTGCTCATCGGACACTAAATATAGAGAAACAAAGCCTATGGATGAACATCAGGGGAAAGCTGAATTTCTATCATGGCTGTATGTTGGCATAGAATGTGGATTTGTCACGGGTTTTTTGGGAGTTTGTGGTCCCATTTTCTTGAATAGGAAATGGAGACACACTTACTTCAACTTTCTTTATGATATGAAAGATCGACTTTATGTCATGGTAGCCGTCAAAATGAACTCTTTCCGTTGATCTAACAAGTTGCTACTTTGGTAAGTTGAGCCTTTTCATGGAGTTTTCAATTAATTTATTTGATATTTATATAATCTTCTGTTTTTATTTAATATGTTGTTTTCTTTTAAAGATAAGTGTCATAAATAAAATATATTCTGACAAATGATTTCTACATTTTATATTATATAGTTATTTATCTATCGCATTATCATATTAGAACAATTATAACGTTATAAAATGGATATAGATAAAAGAGAAAGTAGTAGAATTCCATAGAGAAGGGAGTCTGCTGAGAATTGATTACAGAAAATAATATAGAAAGTTCCTATTTATAGAAAGAAAATTTTACTATTAATTTGCACAATAACTGTGAATAGTAACTTCATTATTTGCAAAGTAATTGTGAATATGAAAGCTGGCGCTGAATAGTAAAGTTGTCGATAGAACTATGACCAAATAAATTTTAACCTCACGAATTTTAACCCGTATTCAAATGGTTATACTATTCATTAATAGTTAAGGAGATATAGAGGTGAGGAAGTGAAACATCCATAAATGTATTTCATAACATGTAACCGATTATACTCTTAATTTTTTTACTCTATATCATCTTAATAACCGTCTACGCCATACAGGCAAGGGGTTACTTTCCTATAAACTAATTCTGTTTAGTCCCAAATAGTTTTGCGCCCAGGGGAATGTTATGCACATTCTTGTTATCTTTTAGCCTGCCAAATTAAGTGCTTATTACATGCAACTATGCAAGCTTACCCATTTGCATAACTTCCCCTTATATAATTAAGGCCATTGAACTTATCAAACCCTATAGTAGTCATATTTTGGACAAACATAAGTTTAGTGAGAAGAAATCAAAGTGCCATAAGACTGAAGAACCATTGAGAGTATGTTTGTTTCGTGAAAAAGAAATTGTTTTTATTTTATTTTTATTGATATTATCAAAATGTGGTATTTTTTCTTTTTAAAAGTTTGTATTATCTTCCATACAAACTTTAAAAATAAAAAATAAAGTATATATTAATAAGTGATATTTTGAGTTATTAATAAAAAAATTATATAAATCAAGGGAAAAAAAGTTCTCATGTTGTAGGAGAACCCTTCCTCATGTTAGTGAGAGCTCGTTTTGCATGCAATAACTTTTTTTTTATGTGTGGGCCCCACTATGAATTTGAGTGTGTAGGAAATTTCCTTCTCTCCAATAACATAAGAAATGCATGACATAAATCAAACACATCGGACATTTTTCTCACAAGAGGAGTCGTTGGAAAAATATTTCTGCATGCGAAAAGACTTTCCATGTTTCGACGGCATAATATTTAAAGTTAAAAACAAATTAATTTATTAATTATTGGGAAAAGTATCTCTCCGATCACTGGAGATAAAGTTATCTTCAATGAGCTTAAAACGACGTTGTTTTGGTTATAAGATTAAAAAATTATAATAATATCGAATAATATAACCCTGTATTACGGTTAATTTTTTAATTTAACTTATTTACTCAATGTAATCTTGTTAGTTAGAAGATTCTTTCTGTTAGTAGTTAGTTAGAAAGGTTGCTTTTCTGTTAGAAGAATCAGTTAGTCAGTTAGAGGGTTAGTAGGGTTAGTTAGTCAGTTAGAAGGTTAGTAGTCTTCTTTATCTTGTATCCTTACTGATATAAGTATCATTATTCTTTGTGAATAAACTCAGTTTTTCAGTTCCACCATTTTCATGGATTCGATTTGTAATATGGTATCAGAGCTCTGAAGAGAGCTCTGGTATTTCTTCTCCATTGTTTTCTTGCTTCTTCCTTGCCTTTTTCTTGCTACTTTCTTGCCTTTTTCTTGCTACTTTCTTGCGTTTTTATCACTCTTGATTACTGCAAGACAGCCTTCTCTATGGCAAATCAAAACCAGAACTCTCTTCCAGAATATCTCACGAATCCATCACATCCATTCTTCCTACATCCAAGTGAATCACCATCTTTGGCGCTTGTTTCTCTTCCGTTGAATGGAAGAAACTATCATACTTGGAGTAGAGCTATGAATATGGCGCTTGTTTCCAAGAACAAACTTTGTTTTGTTGATGGAAGCGTCAACATGCCCGAAGCTGCTGATCCTCTTTATCCGATATGGAAACGCTGCAATAATATGGTTCTCTCTTGGATTCATCGTTCGATTGCAGACTCAATCATCAACTCTGTCATGTGGATGGAACGTGCTTCGGACGTTTGGAATGATCTGAAGCAGCGTTTTGCTCAATCTAGTGTCTTTAGAATTGCTGAAATTCTTGAAGATGTTTTTCGTTTGCAGCAAGGAGACCGTTCGGTTTCAGATTACTTCACTGAACTGAAGTCTCTTTGGGATGAGTTAGAAACTCTCCAACCACTGCCTGTTTGTAGATGCGTTCCTGCATGCACCTGCGGAGCAATGGTAGAAGTACGTGCATCAAGAGAAAGGATCCAAGTTATACGTCTCTTGAAGGGACTTAATGATCAATTCATCCAGGTTCGCTCGCAGATAATGCTCATGGAGCCATTACCGGATCTGAATAAGGTATTTTCTCTTATCTCTCAACAAGAGCGTCAGATAAATTCGAATTCGCATGATCTGCTTGCTGAATCAAGAGTCTATGTTTCAAATCGGACTCCAACTCGAGGTTCTTTTTCACAAAGAGGAAGAGGACGTGGCTATGGCGTTGGAAGAGGACGCAACTCGAAACTTTGTACACATTGTGGAAAGCTTAATCATACAGTAGATACATGTTTTGAAAAACATGGTTATCCTCCGGGATATAAGACGCGAGAAAATCCAAAATCAGCGAATGCTGCAGTACATGATGAAAATGATGAATCTTCTGTAGATCAGAATTCAGGAGTTATGCTCACACAGGATCAATATCAACGTTTCTTGGGACTTCTCGAACATCACAATCTCAATGAAGATAGTGCACACTCTTCGAATGTTGTTCAAACTACCAACGCAGCATTGGCAGTTGGTACCAATGATGCTGGTAAGAAACCTTCGTTGTGGATTCTAGACACTGGTGCTACGGATCACATTTCCTATGATAAAGATCAGTTTCTTACTATGAAGTCAATAAAACCGATTGCTATCACACTTCCAAATGGCTCAAAAGTTCATGCTAAAGAATCTGGGAGTGTTTTGATTTCATCACTTCTCATACTGCATAATGTGCTATATGTTCCAAACTTCACGGTTAATTTGATATCTGTGAATCAGTTGCTTAATTCAGCTAACTGTATGCTCATTTTCAATGCTTCTATTTGTTGGATAAAGCAGGTGCCTACTCAGCAGACGATTGGTACAGCTGAGAGGCACAATGGGCTGTTTGTCATGAAGATTGAGAGATCGGATGCTGCTGAAGCTTTGCATAAATGCGATAGTAAGATGCAGAAATCCTTCATTTACTGTAATACCACTCAGTATAGAAATAAGGATGATTTTCCAGCCCATGTATTGTGGCATTTTCGTTTGGGGCATGCTTCCCAGAATGTTTTACAGCATATGCATAGGAATTTCTCTTACATAGACAGTAATCATAGTCTTGCTTGTGATGTATGTCAGTTTGCACATCAAAGACGATTACCGTATACTTCCAGTGTTAGTAAATCCGCTCGCATTTTTGCTTTACTACATGTTGATATTTGGGGGCCGTTTGGAGTATCTTCCATTCATAATCATCGCTACTTTCTAACTATAGTTGATGATTTTTCAAGATTCACGTGGGCTGTTTTGATGAATTCAAAAGGAGAGACTCGAGGTCATTTACAGTCCTTCATCAATATGGTAGAGAATCAGTTTGAGCATCGTGTCCAGATTGTTCGATCAGATAATGGTAGAGAGTTTCTTATGCCTGATTTCTATTCACAAAAGGGTATATTACACCAGAAGACGTGCGTCGAAACACCACAACAGAATGGTGTCACTGAACGGAAACATCAACACATTTTGAATGTGGCACGTGCACTTTTATTTCAAGCTCATCTTCCATTGAATCTCTGGTCCTATTGTATATCTCATGCAATCCATATCATCAACAGATTGAGCACTCCTTTACTCTCTAACAAAACCCCATATGAAGTCTTGCATAATCAAGTTCCTGATCTGTCTTTTTTGAAGGTTTTCGGTTGTCTATGCTATGCTAGCACTTTAAGTGCTCATCGATCGAAATTCTCCTCAAGAGCACGAAAGGGAGTTTTTCTGGGTTATAAGGAAGGAATCAAAGGTTATGTTATTTTAGACATCAAGTCAAGAGAGATCTTCATTTCACGAAATGTTGTTTTCTATGAAATGGAGTTTCCTTTCAAAGAATCAATTCAATCTCCCAATATAACACCTGTTGATAAGAATCTGAGTTCGGTTACTTATCATTCCAATGATCCCTTTGATTTGTTAATTCCAGCCTGTTCACCAGCAAACACATGCCTACCAACCAACACATGCCCACCAGCACCAGCAAACACATGCCTACCAACCAACACATGCCCACCAGCAAACATTTCTCCACCAGCATTACTCAATGCTTCTCAACCAGATATCAGTACTGATAACCCACCCGTGCGTCGTTCAACTAGGACACGCCAACAACCTCATTATCTCCAAGAATTTTACTGCAACTACTTAAACACTCAATCATCCTCTCATACACCATCCACTTCTCACTCTCTTTCTTCAGTTCTATCTTTCAACAAATGCTCCAACTCTTACACTTCCTATTGCCTCAATATCAGTACTGATATTGAACCTTCCTCATATGCAGAAGCTGCAAAGCATTCTTGCTGGCAAGATGCCATGTCCGCAGAACTTGAAGCACTTGCTACTAACAAAACCTGGTCCATAGTAGACCTTCCTTTACATAAAAAACCCATTGGTTGTAAATGGGTATTTAAAATAAAACGCAAAGCAGATGGTTCCATAGAACGCCATAAAGCACGGCTTGTTGCTAAAGGGTTCACACAACTAGAGGGAGTTGATTTCTTTGATACATTCTCTCCCGTAGCTAAAATGACCACCATTCGTGTTCTCCCCTCAATCGCTGTTGCTAAGGGATGGTTTCTAGAACAGCTCGACGTTAACAACGCGTTTTTACATGGAGAATTGAACGAGGAGGTTTATATGTCTCTCCCTCCTGGACTTCTTGATTCTGCTCGTCCTTCACAAGTTTGCAAGTTACATAAATCGTTGTATGGTTTACGCCAAGCAAGCCGACAATGGTATGCCAAGTTAACTTCATCTTTGTTATCTTTTGGCTACACTCAAGCTCCTTCTGATCATTCCTTGTTTGTCAAGTCTAATGGTGCCTTATTTACTGCGTTGCTTGTCTACGTCGATGATATTGTCCTTACTGGAAATGATTTTACTGAAATTCAACTTGTAAAAAGTCAATTAGATACTCAGTTCAAAATTAAAGACCTGGGCACCTTACGGTTTTTTCTTGGTTTCGAGATCTGTCGATCTTCCAAAGGGCTTATTATGAATCAACGCAAGTATGCTGTTGAGATTATGAGTGATGCTGGTCTGCTTGGTACTAAAGCTGTTTCTACGCCCATGGACTCTTCTTGCAAACTACACAAGGATCAAGGATCTCCTTTATCTGATCCTTTGAGCTATAGACGGCTGGTTGGTCGTCTCCTTTACCTCACTAACACACGTCCTGATATAGGTTATGCAGTCCAGCAATTGAGCCAGTTCTTATCCAAACCTTTGGATGCTCATATGCAAGCTGCTCTTCGAGTGGTTCGTTATTTGAAGAATTCTCCAGGAAAGGGTTTGTTCTTTGCTGCAGATAACAACTTAGTGCCCACTGGCTTTTCTGATGCCGACTGGGCTGCGTGTGTTGATACTCGACGATCTGTTACTGGTTATTGTATCTTCTTGGGTTCTTCTTTGGTTTCCTGGAAGTCCAAGAAACAAACTACCATCTCTCGGTCATCTTGTGAAGCGGAGTATCGGGCTTTAGCTGCAGTTACCTGTGAGATGCAATGGCTTCATTATTTGCTGCGAGATTTATGTTTGTCTCCATCAATTGCTTCCTGCATTTACTGTGATAATCAGTCCGCTATTCACATTGCTCATAATCCCACCTTTCATGAACGTACAAAGCATATAGAGATTGATTGTCGCTTGGTACGCGAAAAGGTTCAAAGTGGCTTAATACGTTTACTTCCCATTTCTTCTGCTGCTCAACTTGCGGATCCCCTCACAAAGCCTTTGAAGCCTGCCATCTTTCGTTCTCTTGTTGGCAAGTTGGGACTTGTTGATATCCACCTCCCAACTTGAGGGGGGGTATTACGGTTAATTTTTTAATTTAACTTATTTACTCAATGTAATCTTGTTAGTTAGAAGATTCTTTCTGTTAGTAGTTAGTTAGAAAGGTTGCTTTTCTGTTAGAAGAATCAGTTAGTCAGTTAGAAGGTTAGTAGGGTTAGTTAGTCAGTTAGAAGGTTAGTAGTCTTCTTTATCTTGTATCCTTACTGATATAATTATCAGTATTCTTTGTGAATAAACTCAGTTTTTCAGTTCCACCATTTTCATGGATTCGATTTGTAATACCCTGAAATATATTAAAATTACAAAAATACATTGATTTCTGTCCCAAAATGACGTCGTTTTAGGCTCACCGTAGATAATTTTATCTCCGGTGACTTGAGAGATCTTTACCCTTAATTATTTACCTCTGAATGTTTTGTTTACTTAACTTACAGGTTCTTTTGGTGGTGTGTATCCTTGAACGAGACACTTCGTCACTTCGAGTTTTCAACTCTAGCTAGTACTTAATTACCAAGAGATTACAGATTGGTTCTACTGAAGCATATATGTTATTAATTACTTGTAACTCGTAAGGTTCATGTCTGTATTTCTTAAATATGCACAATTATGTTTCTTACAATGTAATTTATGTTCAGTGATAAGTGTTGATGTACACAAAAATAAATAGGAATTGTTTCTTTCTGTACTATATATTACAAAAAAAAAAAAACATTAAGCCAATATAACTTGGTTCGTGGCAAGATATATATATATATATATATATATATATATATATATGATTTGTCGGATATAATATCACTTTATGTACGATTGCAGTCAAAAAATTTCCACTATGTATTTCTGAGAATATATAAAACAAATGTTAAAATTATTTTTTTCTCTCTTCAAAATTATAATTATGTATTCTAAGGAATACATAACACAAATATTAAAGTTATTTTTTCTCTCTCTATGTCACCCGACATATTTGAAAAGTTGCTCAGAAGAGAAAAAAAAAAGTAACATTAATATTATAATTATGTATTCCCGAAAATACATAATATAAATTTTTGAGCACACCAAACCATACATCAAACGACATTATAAATTATTTTTCCATATATATATATATATATGGGTTAATTTATCTCATTTTACATGAGATAAATAAATTTTTTACATGCACAAAAGAGAGATGGGTCCCACCTTTTTTCTCTCTCTCCTCTTTTTTGTGTGTCCCACTTACTATTTTTTTTGGGTATTAGACTTACTATTTTATTTATACAACACGAGGTAATTATTTTCTTATAACATAAGAAAAGTATTTTCCTATATATATATTATTATTTTTCCTTTTTATTTTAAGCGTTTAAGTAAAAAAATTATATTAAAGCAGGAAAGAATGACAGATTATAAAATTAAATTTTAATATTTAAAAAATGTCTCATCTAGGGAAATTTTTAATATGCTCCTGCACCTATGTGATCATTCTATTAAATGAGTGACATGTGAATTTTTTTATTTTTTTTTCCATCATTTTTTTCTCTTTCACTCTCTCTCCTCAGCCCACCCAATGTTTCATGGGCCGGGAGCTCTAAAATAAGTCTCCTCATCCAGTGTCTAAAGAAAATAATTTCAACTGTACCATGTCAACAAGAAACGCACGCACTATTTTAGTTGTATAATTATAAATATTCTTAAAAAAGTATTTACGTCACCCTTGTCATATTTTTTAGTTTAATATTAAATTTGTATGATTTATTTAATTATGTATTATTAAATTAATAGAAGTTCATTTTTTTTACATTGTTATAATATAACTTATATGTCTCATGTTAGAAATAGTATCTGCATACAAATGCAAGAGACAACCACACAGAAATATCTATGAAATTTTTTTCTATAAAACTTGCTTACTTGCACACTTTTGTTCATAACAATTACATCTTCTTATATGCTGTAACTTGCTTAGTAACTTAAAAACTATTAAAAGTCATAAAACAGAAACAGAACAAAACTGTTAAAAACGGACACTTATTCAAACCTAAACATGAAACTTCTAAACCCATTAATTCAAAACGGACACTCATTCAATCCTAAACATGAAATTTCTAAACCCATTAATTCAAAACGGACATTTAAAATTTATTCCAACATCTCAAACATACTATATTTTAAAGGTCAAAACAAACAAGGATTTAATATAAATTGAATTAAAAGGAATATAATTGTGATAAAGATTGTTAATTCATTATGAGGCCTACTTTTATTGAAAGTTTTTTGTTTTGTAGGAAAATTTACACCAAAAAGAGATAAAGTCTCGAGCAAAATAAGGGAAGCTCTAGTACAGTTGTGCCACCAACGCCAACTTCATCAAATTACTTTTGTTTCCCCGCGCCACTAGGGGAGATTAACGCTACTAGCGCCACAACTTCGATCTAGCCAGCCCACTGGCGTGGGGATGCATGGCTTTGGTAGTGCTAGAGTATAAAATAGCTTCTATTTGCTGGCACTAACAGTGCCAGAACCGCGCCACTAGAGGCACGTGACCATTTTAAATATAACTCTCAATCATATCTAAGAAGGACTCAAAGGGATTTGATATAGATTTGGCTTGAATATAAAAGGGGCACAAAAAGGATATAAAGGGAGCTTTTAACGACTAAAAACAAGCAGCAAGATTGCTGGAAAATTGAAGGAGATTGAAGCAACATTGAATCATCTTCTTTCTTTTTCTCACGACTTCGTCTATTTTCTTTTATTTCTTTATTTTGTTTAAGTCAGATATTGTCCAGCTAATTTTCCTTTGTAGTTAGGGATATGGATCCGACGCGAATCCTTTATTTGTGTTAATTCATCATTAATAAATTGTCTCTCATTGTTTGTTTTTATCTCAAATTGTATGTCCAAATTCTTCTATGAATTGATAACTCATATAAGAATAAAGAGGGTTTGGATTCACAATAGACATATTCTGATCTTAGTCTTGGCAAAGGTAGAACATCAGTTCTTGCATGATCTAAACTAAAAAGTCATCATTGAGCTTAGCAGTTGAGGATTAATGCAATTAAGTTTGGATACATTGGGGAAAATCCAATGAATTTAGCAACTTAAGATTAATGCAATTAAGTGTGACATACCCTGGGAGCAATTTTTTTTTAGTCTTGCAGTTGAAGATTGGTGCAACTCATTTGACCTAACCATTACATAATTAGGGCAAACTCTTCCTCTTGTTTACACATGATTTCCCTTGGTAGTGATTTTAAGAAAATATCTCCTCCAAGAAGGCATCTTTAAGCGTGGTACAAGTAATGGTCTAGTTCTACAAAGAAATCTTCTTTGTCAATACAAGACAAAATCTCAAATAAAAAAAAGTCAAAAAAAAAGATAAAAAAGAAAAGATAAGCCCATTAGATTGAAAACCCTCATGGGCAGCCTAAGCAAAAGTTAGGGAAAGAAAAGATGCAAAATTTGGAAAAAAAGGGAATTCACACCTAGATTTCTAGTAAGATGCCATTTTGATGACTCATTCACTAAATGGAAATTCAACTAGTTCAAGAAAAATAAATACTGAGGCAGTGCCTTATGATCATGAATTGAAGAAAATTGACATGTATAATGTCCACTTGTTCATAGGAATCTCTCAAATGAGAATAAAGGAATCTAGACTGGGGTAAACATTTAACCTTACATTCCATTTGTACCATCCTCTATCAGCTTTCATGTAAATACTCACATTCTTTTGGAGATCTCAAGTTATCCAATCTTTTTCAACATTATTTGTGAAGTTCATGTAAATAGCCACATTCTTTTGGAGATCTCAAGTTATCCAATCATTTTCAACATTATTTGTGAAGTTATGCATGTTATTTGAATGATGTTTCAAAATAAGAGAACATAAGTACAATAATATGATTTAATAGTTTTGTGACAATCTCTCATATTAACAATTCGGACCAAAGGAACTCAATTGGTTTCAATGTAGGGAAAGCTACAACTGACAATCTCAATCATTCCCTTTCATCAAGAAGTTTTGATACTTACGATTAAGAGCTAAATGAGCACATTCTCAATGTCCAAAAAGGCTCAATATCTTCTGTCAAGATTGGACAACAAATACTTATCAAGGAATTGGATTGGATGACATGTCATTAAGTTTGAGTTTGAATGAGTTTGCCTTTCAACATTTGTTGACGAAATGAAGTTTTCAAGGAAAATAACACAGTTAAAATATTTTTCATACATTGACATGAAAAAAATGAGAAAAATCTCAATATTTGCGAATTTTAAGCTCTTTTGCATTAGGTTACATGCATTGCATATTGCATAATTTTGCATATTATAAAAAAAAGGAAGAAAAATCTCTAAGTCTAAAATTTAAAGCACTTCTGCATTAGGTAAATGCATTTCATCTTGCATAATCTTTGCATCTCATGAAAAAATCAGAGTTTGGAAACTTCAAGTGTTTCTACATTAGGTGACATGATTTGCATCATCTTTTCATATCATAAAATAAACAAAACAAAAAACAAAAAAAAAATGGAGAAAAATATCCAAATCTCAATTTTCAGAGCCTTTGCATTATGTGACATGCATTGAATATTGCATTGTTACATTTCATAGAAAAAATAAAAGAGAGGTGATAAACACTTTAATTCTATCCTTTTTGGGCACTCATGCCCAAGCAAACTCAAAGTCGGGTCCATTGCCCCGCAATCTTTAAATTTTTGTCAAGATGGGTCCATTCCCCACACCTTTAAATTTTTGCCAAGACGGGTCCACTCTCTCACACTTATAAATTTCAGCTCAAGACGAGTCCATTCCGCCGCACCTTTAAATTTCTGCCAAGACGGATCCATTCCCTCTCACCTTTAAATTTTGGTCAAGTCGGGTCCAAGCCCTCACCTTTAATTTTCCAGCTCAAGACGGGTTCAAGCTCAAATTTAAATTTCTGCCAAGATGGGTCCGTTCCCCAGTACTTTTGAATTTCAGCTCAAGATGAGTCCATTCCCCCGCACCTTTCAATCTCGGTCAAGACGAGTCCATTCCCCTGCACCTTTAGATTTCGGTCAAGTCGGGTCCAAGCCCGCACCTTTAATTTTCCAGCTCAAGACGGGTTGAAGCCCGCACCTTTAAATTTCTGCCAAGACGGGTCCAAGCCCGCACCTTTACTTTTCCAACTTAAGATGGGTGCATTCGCTTGCAGCTTTAAATTTCTACCAAGACAGGTCCATTCTCCCGTATATTTAAATTTCTGCTCAAGATGAGTTCATTCCCCTGCATCTTTAAATTTTTGCTCAAGACGAGTCCATTCCCCCGCACCTTTAAATTTATGTAATGACAGGTCCATTCCCTGCAACTTTAAAGTCCAGCCATGACAGTTCTATTCCCCGCAACTGTAAAGTTCGGTCAAGACTTGTGTATTCTCCCACACCTTTACATTTTAGTCGGGTACATACGACACCTTTATTTTTCAACTAAAGTTAGGTATCTTGTCATACGTTTTGATTATTTTGGGATTAATTTAGCCGCGATGACTTATTAATCTCATAGCATTTTCAGGGTCATTTTAGCAGTGACAACTTGATGACATGAGAAATCAAAATTCGAGTCCCTTGTCTTGCACCTGTATATTTTTCTGCTTAAGCTAGGATCCCTATCCCACATTTATTTTTTATTTTAAGCCAAGATCCGTGTCTCGTACTTAGTTATTTCTCATGCTCAAATCGGGTATTATGTCATGCATCTGATTATTTTATGATTAATTTAGGTGTGATGCCTTATTAATCTCATAGCATTTTTAGGGTCATTTTAGCCGTGACAGCTTGATGACCCAAATTTCCAAGCTTGGTCCATTGTTCCATACTTATTTTATCTTCGAGATAAATAAGGATCTTAATCCCATATTTGTTTACCCTACAAACCCTTACGCATGTAACCATTTACATGCAGACAAAAATAGAGTTCACATGTTTACTTATTCTTTACAGTGATAATATGAAAACAATCTTATTCATATTCTCATGTAAAAAATAAGTAAAGAGGGGAAGCTGTTAGGACCTGTTTTTGTCCTATATTTCATGGTTCATAACCAAAAGAATCAAGGATGGAAGAAATGAAAGAGAGGTACTTTTGGAGAAATTTGAAGCATGAATTGGAAATGAGTAGGTATTGCTCTGGCTGCGATATCTCCTTCATCCACCGTTCGATCAAGCTGAAATTTTTTTAGTAAAATCTTGACTCATTGTTCATAATATTCAATGGTGGATTTGTTGATTGGAGGCTTGTACATTCCAAGAAAATTCTAAATCGAAACAAGTCTCTTGGGCGATTTTTACTGCAGGCAGCATTTTTGTGAGGACCTTTTCGCTCAAATGAACCGTTCGATCGTCCTCAAATTCGGTCAAAGTGTTCCTCTCATATGATACTTCAATTTGACTGGACTGATTTTCGAACTGAGCCTCCTAGCATCAGATATAAATTTTGAAAGGACCATTTCTCTAAAATGAACCGTTCAATCTTCCTCAAATTTGGTCAGCATGTTCATCCCATATGATACTTCAATCTGATCAGATTGATTTACGAGCTCAGCCCTCAAGTGTGAGATATGGTTGTTGCAAAATAGCTGTCCACATTGAAAAAAAAACATTTTTCCTATCAAGT
This sequence comes from Gastrolobium villosum, assembly GCA_032173675.1. NCBI lineage: Eukaryota > Viridiplantae > Streptophyta > Magnoliopsida > Fabales > Fabaceae > Gastrolobium > Gastrolobium villosum. The sequence continues at coordinate 148,000 of JAVKPL010000947.1, forward strand.
CTCTCTCATTCCTTCCTCCTCCCTTCCCTCTATATAAAGAGCCTTTTCCCTTTCCTTCACAACACACACTCTTGGAGAGAACCAAATAAAAAACACAAAATATAAGACACTTGAGCTTGGTTTAAAACTAAGCTAGTGTCATAGCAAATTTTTTTAGTTACTAATTTTTTTCTTTTTCTTTTTTCCTTTTTAGGAAAGTTGGGGTGGTTCTCCACAACTTGGTTCCATACAACAAGTTTTGATTATCTTTGAGGAAAGTTGGAGTGGTTCTCCACAACTTGGCTCCATACAATAAGTTTTGATCATATTTGAGTAAGTCCATTTACCTCCTCCTTTAGTTAATAATTTCCTTTGTATGTTTTTATGTTCTATATTTGTTAGGAAATTTCTTATAATTGTCTATTTTATTATACTTTTCATGTTTTATTAGAAGTTTTCTTATATAGCTTAGAAATTATATAAGAAATTAATTTAGGCGCTTTGTTAATCTCATAAGTTTTTGGGTCATTTTAGCTGTGACAGCTTGATAACCCAAACTTATTTTATAAATTAAATATATTAATATAAGTTTGTTTTAATATGTAACAAAAAAATTATTAATTATTAATTTGTTTTAGCTCTAGGGTTATTTATCATTTTTTCTTTTAATTTTTTTTTGCTTTAAATTTAATAAGGGATTAGTGAGCTGCGACAACTTGTTAATCTTACAACACTATTTTGGATTATTTTAGTTGCGACAGCTTGATAATCTGAAATCTTAAAATCTGAAACTCCTAAATGAATTATTTCAAAAATTAAAATCAATCAACACACAAACATTTTCTACAGAACGACGTAGCTTTTTGAGTTTCCTATTGTACCGAGGGATACGCCAGAGCAGGACCATTCCCGTCAAGCACAAAAATAAATTTTCAAAAATAAATTTTCTTTTCTTTAATCATTTTTTTAATTCTTTGTGGTGAAATAAATATTTAAAATCTTATCAATAATTTACACAATTAATATAAGGTAACCATTTTTTAAGACGGACGGTGTAGGGTGCTAACACCTTCCCGACTCGTAATCGACTCCCGAATCCATTTTCTATTCCAAAGACCAATTTTCTCAAATAAATTTTTTTTTACCAATATTTTTTTCAAATAAATGTTGGTGACGTCTCCATTGTTTTTAACTTTCATTTCTTTCGTCGTCACGTAGTGATCTGGTTGTGACACGGTACAAGGTTGCACCACAAAAGCTTTGCTTGATTACAGTCCCTCAAAGCATGGAGGGTGGATACTCTATGTGAGCTGCGAACTGGACACGCAGCATAACCTCCATTCCACTAAAAAATAGTGCTCATTGTGAGGAGTTTACCATGAACCTCCGCATGAAAACTTTAATTTTTTTGTGGACCCTTCCAAGCCCAGATATTCTTCCAAACCTTTGATTCTGCAATCGCAATTCCTCTGTGAATACTAAACCAGTTATTTAAAGCTTTCACCGTCATAACATTTTCACCAAGAAGATCCCATGTCATTTTATTTGGATCACCCGATTCACACGGAGCCAACGTGCTATGAAAAACGTCAACAACATTTTTTTGAGCCAAAGCTTAAGCTCCTCGAAATTCCATTCGCCTTCCGCTGTAGTCCAATCCACAATAGTTTTGCTCACATCAATATTATTAGCCCTGTTAGTCCCATAAACTATCAAAGGATCACAATAACATAACCATTTGTCTGTCCAGAATTTAATCTTATTTTCTTTTCGCAACTCCCAAACTATACAGTCCTCTAGTTCCTTCCACAAACTAGACATATGCTTCCACAAGTTAGAATCACCTTTCCTCATCATGAAAGGATCCACACGACCTCTACCAGCCCCATAAGAGAAAAACATTTTACTTTTGACACAGATTATCCATATATAGGGGTAAAAAACAATTTTTTATAGATGATCAGATTGAATATTAATATAGACCTGGTAATGAAAAAAATTAAAAGAGTGCGAAATAGAATTAAATAATATTGTAAAACTCATAAAATAAGATTTATTTTTAAACATTTGTTTTTTTGTTTGTGTTTTTGTTTTGAATAAATTGACCCATCAATTTATTTTTAGCTCAATTTTAACCTGTCCCATCTCATTTTTACAAGTTGGTGATGGGTGAAGTCGGGAAGGCCTTTGTCACCTATCAAACTATAAATTTTTAAATGGGCTTTATGTTTATCACGTGACATAATCTAATTTCATTTTTTTACACACACATCAAAGTGGTAGGATTCAAAATTTTTTCTTCTCTTTCATCATTTCACTTTCTCTCTCCTTCTTATTGTTTGGGTAGGAAAATCAAGTTGGATCATGTAACATAATAATCATAAAATCTTTTTTAAATTATTATATTTTTGTTTTAAATTTTTAAATTGTTCAGGACAAAAATAAAATTGGAGGCAAGAAATATTTTATATCTGTAATAATGAATCAGTTGTGCAAGTACGGACCAATATTGGTTGCGTATACATGACAAATTAGAGTTTAAATTAGTCAATAATTTTGGCGGAAGACTTTTTAGTTTTTATTCATGTATTGGAAATTTCTGGAGTATTGGTAGATGTCTGATACACAAGGCCCTGCTGAACAAACACCAACTAGAGGAGGAGAACGATCAGGAGGCTGATGCTATTGAAATGGAGCAACAACCAAAAGTCTAGGCGGTTCAAAAGAAATAAAACCCAGCTTAAATGGATGAGTGATTTTCTGAAATGAGTTATAAGTGTGAGTTATGAGTAGGAGGTTTGCATGCCTATTAGGATGTTATGCTTTTGGTTACTAGATTACGTTATTAGATTCTGTGAGTGTTGCTTGTATGCATTTTTCATTTTCTGTTACTAGTAGGACCTTGGATGTATATAGACTCTAGTTTTCTTATTAATGAATAAGGAATATTTTGATTTTTTTTTGAGTTAGAAGAAGGATCCTCTCCCTCGAAGAGAGGAATTGCACAAAACCTATCAATGTCAGACATTTCTAATTACAAAATTCAAAGTGGGAGAAGAAACGAGATCGAATTACATGCTAGGTAGAACCCTTTGGTGGTCCGGGCATTCAATGTTCATCATTTGCCTTGAATTCATTGGGTATTTTAAATCACTTAACTATAAAAATTGTGTTTGTTTTAAACTTTATGATAAATGATTGAAACTACAAAACTTTATGATAGAAACAGTATATTTGGATCCCACATTGGTTGCAAAAGCAATTAGTGTGAAGTTTATAAAGCTCGAATACTCTCATTTTTTGAGCTAATTTTTGGATAGTAATTTCTAGTTCTCTCATGTAAATCCAATATTATTGTATTAATGGAAGAGTATCATCATTTGTTTATAAAATAGACAATCCAACAACACGGAGGTTTGGACCTACAACTTGATAAAGATTATTAAAATATACTGCTATTATTTATCACACGATCAACGAGTCAATTAACGAGCAAATACTACGCTAGTATTAACTTTCCACTTAAAGGTCAGTTCATTTTGCGTGATTTGAACGTTGTAATTCATTTTAATTAAAGGTATAAATGGGCTGACCTAAACTTTGACCTAAATAAGTCAGGTCCGTATAAAATATTTTAAGCTTGACATGGTCTGTTAGCTTTATGTGGATTCAAATTATAAATATGGTTTGACTTATATTTAAAAAATAAATTTTTTGACCTAGGTATGTTAATCTGTTTAAATCTATTAAATATTCAATAATTAAAAAAATTAATCAAATAATATTGATTTATTATTTTAAATTATTAAATAATAATTTTATTTATTTTATTTAAAATAAGTTATATGATATAAGCTGTCTAAAAGTTTATAGGCCCGGAATATTAAAGAATGACTACTTCATAAATAGGCTTTTTTAAAAAGCATGAGCCTATTTTATTTGATCGTATATAATAGATCAAGTCTAGCTTGATATAGGTTGAGTTATAGGCTCTTATTATAGTGTATCCCATTTACACTCTTTCATATTTAATTTTTTCTATATAGAATTATAAGACCAATTTCTTTCTTTATTATTATTATTTTTTTTTTACCGTAAGTGGTGGCATAACTGGTAAGTTGTGCTTGAAGAACGGATGGTTGGGGTTGAAAGTTCTTTAGTTGGATTCCTAAGCCAAATAATTTGAGCTAATCGCAAAAACTTAACTTTCATGTTCTATACAACAAAGAGGATTAGTCTCATTCTCATCAAATTAGGTAGAAACAAGAAACCTTTTTTTTTTTCCCTACATGGATTGGAAATTTCTTATTGGTAGATGTATGCTAAGACTGGTTTTTTTTTTGGTACATATAAGACGATTTTATCCATACACTGCGGTAACGTCTATTCACTATTTTCTATCCTTTCTCTTTTATTTTATTTTAGTTGACTTGGGGTCAATTATGGTCTTCCTTCCCAGAACCTTCATTTTGTTTTCCTTTTTATTTATTCCACATTCTTGTATTAATTTTATTTTATAAAGAGCTGTGATGGACCTGATGGTCCTCGTCTTGCCGTGCAATTAAGGTGATGACCCAAGTCAATTCAACTTTGTCCTTTTATCTTTAATTGTGGTTAAGTGTCTTGCTGAAAAAATCTTTTATTACTAAATATATTTTCTCTTAATTTATATTTTAAGAAATTTTATTATATATAATTCTTCTATAATCTTAAATACTTTTTTCTTCAATTTATAATATACTTTACAGTTTGGCTAAACTTTAAAATACTCGGGCAATATACATCGTAGTTATTATTCATCATGTAAATCCAATAGCCATGTGCAATGGTATTGTTGGGATAATTTTGAAATGTAGGCTGTATTAATTTGAAGAGTATCATAATTTGTTTATAAAATACACACTCAAACGACAAGCAGGTCGGTTTGAACCTACAACATGATAAAGATTATTAAAATAGGACTGATATTCTTACTATCAAATTTTTCCACTACCAACCTACTACCTATCTAATCACTATTGGATCAACATTTTCTCTCTCTTCATAAATTTTTTTAGCATTCTCTTTCTTTGATCCAATGATGATTAGATCGATAGTAAGTTGGTATTGAAAAATTTTGGTAGTCAAAATATCCTCCCTCTTATTAAAATACCATGTTATTATTTATCACATGATCAACGAGTCAATTAACGAGTAAATATTACACTAGGATTAACGTTCCACCTAAAGGTCATTCCATTTTGCGTGATTTGAACGTTGTAATTGATACTGACAATTGACAAATGATTTCATATGTAATATTTTCTATGTAAAAATATAAGACCAATTTCTTTCTTTAAAAAAAAAAAATAACCATAAATGGTGGCACAACTGGTAAGTTGCGCTTGAAAACGGGTGATTGGGGTTGAAATGTCTTTAGTTGGATTTCGAAGCCAAACAATTTGAGCTAATGGGAAAAACTTTCACGTTCTATGCAACAATGAGGATCAGTCTCATTCTCATCCAATTACGTGGAAACACAAATGTGAAACCATTTTTTTCTACATGGATTGGAGATTTCTTATTGGTAGATGTCAGACATTTGTAATTACACAATTCAAAATGGGAAGAAATGACAGATCGAGTCACATCCTAGGTAGAACCCTTTGGTGGTCTGGGTATTTAATGTTCATCACTTGCCAAGAATAGACTGGGTATTTTAAATTACTGTACTGTTAAAACTTTATGTTTAAATTAGTGAACTACAAAAAATTAACATCTTGATCACGTTCATTCTTATTCCTATGTTAGATATTTCACCTATATTCTCCCAGGATTATTTGGGGAAATTTATCCATATATATATATATCACGGTCATGTCTATTCACATTTTTCTATCCTCTCTCATTTATTTTATCTTACTTTACTTATGGTCAATTAGTCTAGTCAATTATGGTCTTCCCTTGTTAGTTGCCCAATCTACCGTTTCTTTTCCATTTTATTTATTCCACATTCGCAGTAACTCTTTTGTGGTTGTGGATCATAATCTTCCTCGTCCATTCAAACGTGCATTGCACGTTTTTAGGTGGGAAGAAGACGTACACATGCATTTCGTCAAGCAGCATTAATTATATTTTGACGTTAAACACAATTTTATTATAGACTAATTAAAAGATATATATGGGAAAATATTTTCTCATTACATGATAATTCAATTCTCATGTTGTGACCCTTCGATTTGCGTGCAATATTTTGTAGGCCCCACTTATATTATGGGTCACTTAACATGAGAAACATTTTCTCCTTTTAAAGGAGAAAATATTTTCCGATATATATATATATATATATATATATATATATATATATATATATATATAACATTTTCTCATGTTGCATGAGAATTCAACTCTCATGTTAGTGATCTTTCGATTTGCGTGCAAAATTTTTCTTTTCTTTTTTCTTTTTTTAATAAATATAGTACCCACCACTAATTAAGTCACAATATGAGAATTCAATAGGATGCAAATGGATATTTACACTAAAATTAAAGGCCGATGGAAGTCTGGACAGATACAATAGCAAAGAAAATCAAATCTGATATATATAAATAAAGGTTTTAGCTCCTTCTTAACCACATAAATAGAATTCCCCTCAAGCTCTCAAGCCATCCATCAACTCCCTAGCTAGCCCGTTCATATTTTCTCCCGTGATCATGAATACATCTCTGCCTCAATATGCAACCATTTTTGCATGGTTGCTTTGTGCAATGATCATTTTGAACCCATGCATGTGCAGCTCTAAGACCCGGTGCAACGAGAAAGACAAGCAAGGTCTCTTGAACTTCAAACAAGGAGTAAAAGATCCATCACGGAAGCTCTCTTCATGGTCCGCTGAACAAGATTGTTGTGATTGGGAAGGAGTGAAGTGTGACAACATCACGAGCAGAGTCACTGAGCTCAGTCTCCCATGTTCTACCACTCTTCCAACTTACACTGACAAAGTTGATAAATCACACTGCCTCACAGGTTCTATCCACCTTTCTTTGCTGCATTTTCAATCTCTACAGTACTTGGATTTGAGTAATAATGACTTCTTAACTATCCAATTTGATAGTCAAAATTGTCATAACATACCTGTAGAGTACTGTGTAAACTCTTCGGTTCTTGAAATTCTTGATTTATCATCTAATGAAGCCCTTGCCATTGATAATCTTCAATGGCTTTCCCACGTTTCATCCTTGAAAATGATCAGTCTTAGTCACATTGATCTTCGCAAGGAAACTAACTGGCTTCAGTCAGTGACTACTATGCTTCCATCACTTTGGATGCTGTTCTTGGAAGGTTGTCAACTTAAAAACTTGAGTCCGTCTTTTCAGTATGCTAATTTGACTACACTTGAAGTTCTTGATCTTTCATATAATGAATTTGACTCGGAGTTGCCTAAATGGTTATTCAATCTTAGTGGTATCTCTGAAATTTACCTTGACTCAAGTTTTTTAAGAGGCCAACTACCAAAGGAATTGCTAAATCTGCGACACTTAGAAACCTTGGTCCTGGATGGAAATCATTTCAATGGACCAATTCCAGATTGGTTAGGCCAATTTGAACATCTGCAATATCTTGATCTTGCTGCAAACAATTTTTCTGGATCAATTCCCATAAATTTGGGAAATCTATCATCCTTGGTTATCTTGGCTGTTGGCTCAAATCAATTAACAGGAGTCGTGTCGGAGAGAAATTTTGCCAAACTATCAAAGTTAGAGCATTTGTCTATGCACTCGTCACCACCATTAATCTTTGATTTTGACTCCCACTGGATTCCACCTTTTCAACTTGAACAATTAATTTTTGGATTTGCGGGTTCTAAACTCCCTGTGTGGTTATATACTCAGAAATTTATTGATTTTCTGACTATTTTCGACTCATCATTTGAGGCAAAAGGAGAGTTTTGGAATTTTGTATCAAGAATGACCTTCCTCAAGTTAATGGGGAATTCGATAGTTGGGGATCTGTCAAACGTGCTGTTGAACTCTACATTCACAGATCTGTCGTCAAATAACTTGAAAGGTGGCCTGCCTCAATTATCATCAAATGTGGTCGTTTTGGATATATCAAACAACTCGTTATCAGGATCCATTTTTCCTCTCTTGTGCGATCGTAAAATGCTGCTAAATGGGAAAAGCAATTTGGGGTACTTGGACATATCTTATAATTATCTCTCTGGAGGGCTTACAAATTGCTGGCGGAACTGGAAATCTCTGCTTCATATTAATCTGGGAAGCAATAATCTGACAGGCAAGATACCCCCATCAATGGGGTTGTTATCAAATCTTACCTCACTGCATCTGCATGAGAACAACTTGTATGGAGAGATACCTCCCTCGTTGCAAAATTTCCACTCTCTATTGATCTTTAATATTCGTCAAAACAACTTTTCAGGAGATATACCAAACTGGATACCAGAGAGTGCAATGGCTCTCCAATTAAGGTCCAATCAATTTAGTGGTAATATTCCACCACAGATATGCCAAATGTCGTCCCTCATTATTTTGGATTTTGCAGATAACAGAATCTCAGGGTACATACCTAACTGCCTGCATAGTATCACAGCCTTAATTTCCAACAATGCTTCTCGGAGTAAGCTTGCTTTTTACTTTAATATTTCTGATTCTGATTACTCCTTCGGAGACAGTCTTGAGCTGGTTACAAAAGGTCAAGGATCAGAATATGGAGATAACCTGCACTTTATGACCTTAATTGATCTTTCAAATAATGATCTGTCTGGAACAATACCTTCACAGATGTTTAGCCTCATTGGATTACACTCCTTGAACTTGTCCCACAATAAGTTAATGGGAAGCATACCAAATGAGATTGGCAACATGTATAACTTGGAGTCCCTTGATTTTTCAACAAACCAACTATGGGGTGAAATTCCTCCTGTAATGTCCAATCTGTCTTTTCTCAGTTACTTGAACCTGTCCTTCAACAATTTCGCAGGCAAAATACCGTCAGGGACACAACTTCAGGGGTTTAGTGCACTCAGCTATATTGGCAATCCTAATCTTTGTGGATCTCCGCTTACTAAAAATTGCTCATCGGACACTAAACATAGAGAAACAAAGCCTACGGATGAACATCGCGGTGAATCTGAATTTTTATCATGGTTCTATATTGGCATAGAATCTGGATTTGTCACTGGCTTTTTGGGAGTTTGTGGTCCCATTTTCTTGATTAGGAAATGGAGACACGCTTATTTTAACTTTCTTTATGACATGAGAGACCGACTTTACGTCATGGTGGCCGTCAAGATGAACTCCTTCCGTTGATTTAACAAGTTGCTACTTTGGTAAGGAGAACCTTCTTATTGACATTTCAATTTCAGTTGATGTGTATGATATTATATAATTTTTTATTTCCATATAATATGTTGTTTTCTTCTATAGATAAATGTCATAAATAACATATTCTATTCGGACTAAGGATAACTGCATATAGTCATTCATCTATTATTATTGTATCAGAACAATTATAACATATCATATTCTTAATTTTTTTCCCCTCCAATCATCTAATTAACAGTCTACGGCTCTACGCCATACTTTCCTATAAATTATGTTATGCACATTCTTGTAGTCTCCCAAACACCGTGTCTTTTTTTTTTGTTGAGATATATAGTCCCACATTGGTTATATGTGCAACTAATGTGGCATTTATAAGGCCTTGGGCACTCCCACTCTTTGAGCTAGCTTTTGGGGTGGTGTATCCCAAGGTTCTTTACATGGTATCAGAGCCTCGCCATCCCCCACTTTCTCTTGTGGACTCTCTTAGCACAGGTAGATTGGGCCTGTTGCATCTTCCACTCTTCAAGCCCAATGGGCTCTCGTGTGAGGGGGCGTGTAGATGTATAGTCCCACATTGGTTGTATGTGCAACTAATGTGGCCTTTATAAGGCCCTGGGCACTCCCACCCTTTGAGCTAGCTTTTGGGGTGGTGTATCCCAAGGTTCTTTACATGGTATCAGAGCCTCGTGTCCCGGGTTCGATCCTCGCCGTCCCCCACTTTCTTTCAAGTGGAATTTCTTTGTTCACACAGGTAGATGGGCCTGTGCATTGTCCACACTTCAAGCCCAATGGGCTCTCTTGTGAGGGGGCGTGTTAAGATGTATAAAACCATTAATGTAGCCTCACCCAATAGCTTAAGCTTTTGGGTTGAATTGGTTCTTTACATTTTTTTTTTTTTAAGGAAACCAAACAGCGCGTCAGATGCAAGCTTTATCTATTGCATACACATCGCATATTTTTATTATATTTTTCCCCTTAATCCG